>JAQZBX010044529.1:0-21332 GCA_029593785.1 Cabassous unicinctus
AACTGCATTTACCTAGCAAAATAGTAAACTAAATGCAATAACACATTTCTAGAGGAATTGCAGATATTTGTTACACCATGAAAGATTTGAAGGATGCATTGGTGATTATTCCCACCAGTGGTAGTTTGAGATTAATTTATGAATCCCCCAAAAAGAAAGTTTATATTTCTAAACTAATCTATTTCTCTGGGTGTGATGCCCTTTGATTATATTAAATTCAAATGAGTGAACCTTGATTAGATTACCTGTCCAGAATGCTTGGAGGGCTTTTTGATTTGACCATGTCAGTGAAGTGTGACTCTGGTTGAGCCCTTGCCCCTTTGGTGGTTCTGATATAAAATGACACACAGACAGACAGAGAGACATACAGGGAGAGAGAGCTCTGTCACTTTTCATCTGGCCATGTAACAGAAAGAAGAATGTTCAAATCACTAAAGCCCCAGGGAGAGATGATTTATTTTGCCTGATAGCTTACAGTTGACTTTGGGAAAGGAGCTGAGATTGATATAGGAAACCCTGAAAAAACAAGTCCTATGCCAGCCTGCAGCTGAAATCAGGAAAAAGTGTAGCAGTTGATCCTGAGAGAGGAACCCAGAGGGTAATGCTGAAACCTCACAGAGACTTCCCACCATCTTATTTCAACATGTGGCAGCTGACTTTGGTGAGAAAGTAACTTTTATGGTACATTGAGTTGGAATTTCCCTGACCTTGGGGGTGTAAGCTTTTACCCTAAACAAATATCTTTTATAAAAGGCAACAGATTTCTGGTACTTGCATTGGCAGCCCTTTGGCACACTAATACACCACCACATCACCATTCAACTATCCTATACAGCCTGCATAGTAAATAAATTACTCTTGGAGTATGGCAGTAGATAATTGTCAACTTAACCAGGTTGTGACTCCAATTGCAGCTACTGTTTCATATGTGGTATTCTATTGTTGTTGAGAAAATTAACACAATGTGTGGTACCCGGTGTGAAGATTTTGATATAGCAACTACATTTGTCTCAATACATCTTAGTAAAGACAGAAAGAAACCATTTTCTTTCAGCTGGCAATACACCTCACTGTCCTACCTCAGAGATAAAACAACTACCCAGCCCTATATCATAATCTATTTCTCAAGAAATTTTATCACCTTTCCCTTCCAGAAGACATCACACTTGTCCAATACATTGGTTACATTATATTGGTTGGCCCTAGTGAGCAGCAGGTAGCAACTACTTTATGGTAATTGGTAAGAAATTTTCATATCGGAGGATGGGAAATAAATCCAACAAAACTCAGGTGAAATTTCTAAGTGCCCAATGTTGTTGGGCAAGTTGGGATAACCCTTTTAAAATGAAGGATAAAGTGTTGCATCTGGCCATCCCTAAAACCATAAAAGAGGCACAGCACCTAGTTGTCATCTTTGGATTTTAGAGGCAATACATCCCTCATTTTGGTGTGATATTCTAGCACACTTATCAGGGGAACTGAAATGCTACTGATTTTCAATTGGGGCCAGAATGACAGGTTTCTTAAAATAAGCCCCAAAATTTAACACTTACCCATCTAATTCTAGATGTTTCCATTGACATTCAACTTCTTAAATTAGATAATCATTCCAGGAGGTAATCACCACAAGATGCACATCAAAATTAGCCTTTGACTTGACCACTATTATTTTCTTGATTCATTTTTAACACACTTGATTATTTCTGTGCCTCCCCTTAATATTCTAAGTTCCATATACATGTGGAATTTGGGGAAAGGAAAAACAGTTGCTGACACTTTTGCACATGGAGTAAAGATATCATTCATTCTCTTAATCTGGGTCATGATAAAAACAAAGAATACCAGAAATGTCATTTCAGGGCCACTCATATTTGCAAACTTGGTGAAATTTTATTCTTTTTCTAGGCCTTAGCTATACCCTTCATATGGGTGGTTTTAGAGTGGATGACATTAGATGATTTTGGAGGTGCCTTCCAGTACACACAACTTGAAGATTCCTGCATAAATGAAGGATACACTTCATGAATCAAAGATAATGTTGGCCTATGTCCCAGTTTTCAGGCTGCCGCATTAGTTTTAATCCTATATTCTATATTTTGCTCTAGTATAAGGGCCTCTTTAAGTGGAGTGAAGACAGTTTTGCAGAGTTTAGAAGGGTGAAGGAAAACATCAAAATATAGTATATGTATGATGGATAGTAAGGATTAACACATTACACCCAGAAATTCCATCAATTTAACTATGTGCCTTCTTAAGCTCAGGGCCTTTCACAAGGTTGGAAATTTTCCATCCTGCACATTTACAAAGAGAATCAATTACACGTTAATGAAGAGTTTTTAAATGAAGCCATAAATACAGTCATAGAAATGCATTTAGGATTGAAAGATGTACACCATCCAACTTAAAACTTTGAAGTACTGGAATACACCAGTGATAGGGTACAAAGGGTTAATAACATTATGCATATATACATAAATTCCATAATTATGTTGTGAATAGTATGCCTGTATTGAATTTCCTTCTCATAGAAGCGTAGTTTTTTCAATGTAAAGGCATAAAATGTGCAATAATACTTGCAATATTTTCTGGCATTGTTGTTTATTGTAATAATGGAATCCTCAAAAAATGGAAGTGCCAAGGATCTCTCTCAATCCATGAGAGGTGTCTCAATCATGATAGGTTTCTTTAAAGCAGAACACATCTTCAAACTCTGCATTACTTAAAATTTGCCCTGATAAAAACATACTAATGTCCCCTATATGTGGAATCAGGAAGGACAAATTTATTTCCAGAATGTCAGAGCTGGAAGACATGAGATCATCTTATCTATTGCCTTTGTCACAGCCTCAGTGAAGTAAACTAGACAGTGGTTGACCCTTGCCTCTTTGCAACTTCACATGACAACACACCACCCTTCTGTAACAGCTGCATTTGTTGAACTTAAAAATGTGTGAAAAGAATGAGATAGTTCAAAGGGCTCAAACACCCACAGCATCATTTCTATTCAAACAGCCCCTTTTGGCACCACACTTTTCTCATGGTGGTCTTCACATCTGTGTTTCTCAGCATGTAAATCAGGGGGTTAAACATGGGGGCAACCTTGCTGTAAAATAAGGCCAACATCTTGTAATCACAGACAGAATCCACCATGGGGACATAGGATTAAGGAAATGCAAATTTAATGAGATACTTTGCCATGCATCATTTTCATGAAAATATAATGAAAAAGCTTTTTTATATAAAATTTGAAGATGTTTCAGGAAATCAAAACATCTCTTGATACTACTTTATATTCTTTGTTGCTTTGACTAAATTTGGAAAATAGGAATGTTCTAAATACCTAACAATAATAGAATGTAAAAAACATGTGATAGATACATATTACAGAAAATAAGTCTGCAATTTAAGTTTTGGATCTATCTGACATATCTAAGTGGCTAAATCATTCAGCTATATTTTTGAGCAAAAATCATTAGGCACACCATGATTATCACAGTATTATAATGCATATATTAAAAAGTCACTCGAAATAATGGCTTTCACCATTGAGCACAATATTAACTGTGGGCATTTCATAGACTTGTCATGGTGAGAAAATTTTCTTCAATTCCTTTCTTTTGGAGTTTTTATGAAGAAAGGATACTGAATTTTGTCAAATGCATTTTCTGCATCAATCTAGATGATCATGTAATTTTTCTTCCTTGGTTTATTAATGTGGTGTGTTATGCTGACTGATTTCTTGTGTTGAACCACCCTTGTATGCCGGGCATAAAATCCTCTGGAAGGTGGTATATATTAATAATTCTTTTAATGTGTTGCTGTATTTGATTAGTGAGTAAGTTGTTGAGGACCTTTCCATCTGTGTTCCTTAGGCAAATGGGTCCGTAATTTTCCTTTATTGTTGTTGTTGTTAATACATTTATCTGGATTTGGTATTAGGGTAGTATTGACTTCATATAATGGGTATGACACCATTCCTTTTGTTCAATTATTTGGAAGTGTTTGGATAATATTGGTATTAGATATTTGAATGCTTGGTAGAATTCACCTGTGAAGCCATCTGGTACTGGGCTTTTCATTTTACAGAGTTGTTTGAAGTCTGTTTTAGTCACTGCACTTGTGATTGGATTGTTGGGGTCCTCTATTTCTTCAAGAGTCAGTGGAGGTTGTTCGTATGATCCTAGAAATTTTTCCATTTCATCTACATTGTCTAGTTCATTGGCATACCATTGTTCATATTATCTATCATCTTATGATCTCTTTTATTCCTGTGTGGTCAGTAGTGTCCCCATTTTCATTTCAGATTTTATTTATTTGCATCTTCTCTCCTTCTTTCTTTGTCAGTCTAGCTAAGGATGTGTCAATTTTGTTAATCTTTTCAAAGAACAAACTTGTTTTGTAGTCTCCATTTCTTTTCCTTCTCAATTTCATTTATGTATGCTCTGATATTGGCTCTGTCATTTATTTTGATTGTTTTGAGAATACATTGTTCTTTTCCTAGTTTCTCCAGCTCTTTAGTTAAGTCAGTGATTTCAGCTCTTTCATCTTTATTAATGTTAACATTGAGGGCGATACGTTTCAATCTCAACACTCCCTTCATGCGTTCGGATATGTTGTGTTCTCATTTTCATTTGTCTGAAGATATTGATTTCTCCCAAAATGTTTCTTTGACCTACTCATTAATTCAGTGTGTTGTTTCTATATAGATATTGTGAATTTTCCTTTTTTCTACTTGCTGTTGATTTCCAGCTTTGTTGCATCATGATCAAAGTGCTTTGTATAATTTTGATCTTGTTAAATTAATTGAAATCTCACTGACTTCCACAGTAAACAGTGGCTCAAGCAGGGGAGATTTGAAGACTCTAGAGACTGCTAGACACTATAAGCAAGGCAGACAACCCCAGGAAATTGGGACCCCATCAGTGAGCCTTACTTTGAAAGATATGATAACCTATCTCTCCAATGCATCAGAGTTAGTCTCATTTAAATTTTCCTACACATGATTCTTCTGCTCCTCTTATTTGAACCTGTAATTAGCACTATACTCGTTAAATATATGTCCCAGAAACTTAAATCTTTGGTTTCTTCATATGTTGTTTGAGCCCTGAATCTCTTCAGACTCACTCAGCACAATTAACAAAAGGATAATGGTGGACAAAGCCCTTTAAACACGCATACACACACACACAAACAATAAAACAGTGTATTTACAACTGCAACAATACAGTTCCATCCATCTGCCACATGGGATCTAAGCCCTCTCTCAATTGGAAACAGAGTGGGTATCACCATCCTCAAATCCTCAAGATTGAGGAATGAACAAACATAAGTTAGGAATGCAACCATGAACTAAAGTAGACTTATTATTAGTCTAGTAATGGAAGAAAATGCAACATTGATACAAAGGTGGTGGTCACCAGAGTTTCTGTGGGGTGGGATTAGGAAGAATAGTTGTAACATGGAGCATTTTGGGGATTTTGGAATTGTTCTGCAGGATATTGCACTGATGGATACAGACCATTATATGGTTTGTCAAAATCTATAAAATTAGTGCAAAGTGTAAACCATAATGTAAACTATAGACCATGGTTAGTAGCAATGCTCAAATAAGTGTTCACCAATCAACAAATGTGCCACACTAATGAATGATGCTGTTAATGGGGATGGGAATGGATGGGATATATTGGAATCACTCATATTTTGAGGTAACATTTATGTAATCTGAATCTTCTTTAAAAATAAAAAATAAATTTATTCAGATCTACTTTAGGACCCAATATATGGCATATCATGGAGAAAGATCCATGAGACCTTAAGAAAAATGTAAATCTTTCTGTTTGGGAGTGCAATGTTCTCTCTATGTGTATTAAGTTTCGTTCATTTATCATATTATTCAGGCTCTGTTTCTCTACTGATCCTTGAGTCGGATGTTCTTTCCAGTGATGACAGTGTTGTACTGAATTTTCCAAATATCATATTAAAGACATTTTTTTCTCCCTTCAACTTTGCCAGTGTTTGCCTTATGTAATTTGGGGCCTCCTGGTTATGGGCATGTACATTTATGACTCTTATTTCTTCATGGTGATTGTCCATTTATTAATAAATAATATCCTTCCTTCTCTCTAAAAGCTGATTTTTTTTTCAAAGTATATTTCATTTGACATAGGTATAGTTACTTCTGCTTTATTTTTTGGTTAATGCATCCATGGGATACGTTTTCCCAGCCATTCACTTTCAATGTCTTATTATCTTTGAGTCTAATTTGTTTCTCATGTAGACAGCATACAGAAAGTTTACATATTCTTATCCATTCTGCCAGTCTGTGCGTTTTTATTGGGGAGTTATAAAAATGCAGTGTTATTATTGTAAATGCACTTTTTACATCACCCATTTTGACCTTTGGGTTTTATTGCTCATATCTTATTTTCACCACTCATTTTACAACTTTAGTTACTTTTACTGATAAAATATTTATTTCTAGACTCTTCTAAGCCTCTCTCTCCTCTTTTTTCTTTCCAGGCTGTATGATCCCCTTTAGGATTTGCTACAGTGCTGGTCTCTTGATTACAACTCTCTCAAATTCTGTTTCTCTGTGAATATTCTAAACTTACCCTCATTTTTGAAACACAGTAGTAATGGATATAAGATTCTTGGCTGGTAGTTTTTCTCTTTCTGGGTCTTTAATATATTATACTACTGCCTTCTTGTCTCCATGTTTTCTCATGTGAAATCAGCACTTAACTAAGTAGGCATCCCTTGAAAGTGAGACGATGCTTTTCTCTTGTTGCACTTGGGATCCCTCTTTATATTTGGATTTGACATTCTGTTTAATATGAGTCTCAAAGTTGGTCTATTTGTATTTATTCATATGGGATTATGCTGTGCTTCTTAGACACAGGTATCTATGCCCTTCCATAAGGTTGAGAAATTTTCTACTATTATTTCCTCAAATATTCTTCCTTTCCCTTTTCACTTCTCTTTTCCTTCTGGGAAACCCACAACATGTATGATTGCACATCTCTTGCCATCATCCAGTTCCTGATGCACTGTTGATTTTTTTCCATTCATTTCATGATCTGTTCCTTTGTATGTTTGCTTTCGGTGACACTGTTTCAAGCTCACTGATCTTTTCTTCTGCTTCTTTAAATCTGTGGTTATATGCCACTAACGTATTTTTAGTTTCATTTATTGTGCCTTCATTTCTGTAAGACCCTGATATTTTTCAATGTATGCCTTCACATTCTTCTTTGTGTTCACTCAATGTCTTCTTAATATGCTTAATCCCTTTATCCACTGCATTGAATTTATTAAGGACATTTGTTTGAACATCTATGATTAGTTTCCTCAACTCCTTTATCTTATCTGGAGGTTTAGTTTGTTCCTTTGACTGGGCTATACATATCTTCCTGTTTCTTGCTATAAATCCTAAGTTTTGATGGTGTCTTGTCATCTTACTTATGTATTTATTCTGGACACAATTTCTATCTTTAATCTAGGGCTTTATATATATAATTAAACAATTTTATTGACATATATTAATAAACCATACAATTTATCCAAAGTCTATAATCAATGGTATTTGTTACAATCACATTGTTGTGTATTCGTCACTTCAATCACTATTACTGCATTTTCATTATTTCATTAGTAATAATAATACACAAAAAACAGACAAGGAAATTCCACACTTCTCATCTTTCTGTTTCTACTGCTGTACACAACTGCTATTTCTGGGTATTCTTGCTCAATTATTTATTTATTAAGCAGTTTTATTGAGATATATTCACCTACCATATGTTCTATACAACATGTGTAATCAATGTGTTTTTTTTAACTGTTAAAAAGCCCTTTAATATAAAATTGCAAAATAAATAGATAGTTTGAAAGAAATTACAAATTGTAAAAAAGAATGCAAGTCAAGGTTTGATTTTAAATAATAAATTATAAAAAAGAGATAGCATAGCAACAAACATTTATACATGTAAATAATAATTCAAATATAATAGAAATTAATTAGAGCATAATTCTAATTTTTGTATTACAGCTCTAACTATTGGACATAATAATCTCTAAGAATGAAATAAATTATTGGTTTGGTTATTTAAATTCCATTTAGGCCATAATTTTTTGTAGATATTCAAATTCCTATATTGGAATTTTTCCCATTTTACTGGAATAAATTTTAGCAGATAGCAATTTGCCAATTCATAAGTTTATGAGGCTGCAATACTTAAAATCTTGTTCCACAGTAGTCATGTCAAACCATTATTGATCTGGATAGAATATCTTATTTAAAGAGTATCAATAAGAAAAGATTAAAGAAAAATGAAGTATCCAAAATTATATTTTTTCTTCAGGCCTCTTCAATTAAAGGGCAGTGCTTATTTTGTATGAAGAAAATTGTAGAATACTGATCACAGGAACAATTTGCCAGTTGCACTAAGTAATTATTGTTCATATACTATATTAGTGTTATTTTAGATTTATCTGTTCTACTGCAGTACTTTTTTTATTACTATTTGCATGTAATAACTTTTTCCAACCTTTCACTTTTAACTAAGTTGTGGCCTTGTGTCTGATGTGGGTCTTTTATAGACAATATATACAAAGCTCATTTTTAAAAATCCATTCTATCAGTCTATGTGTTTTGAATTGGGACTTCAGTAGATTAACATTCAGTGCTATTAGCGTAAAGGTATTACTTACTTCATCCATTGTTGTCCTTTGGTTATCTGTTGTCATACTGTTCTATTGTCTGTCTTCTTATCCTTTAGTTTACCCTTCCTAATAATCATCATTTGTAAACTCTTCTCAAAATCTCTTGTTTTGCTTTTTTTCCATTTAGGCTGTAGCACCTCCTTTAGTATCTCTTGTAAATCTGGTCTTTTGGTAACATACTTTATCAGTTTTTGTTTCTCTGTGAAGACTTTGAACTTACTCTCATTTTGGAAGGACAGCTTTGCTGAATACAGAATTCTTGGCTGGAAGTTTTTCTTTTGGTACCTTAAATACATCATACCACTTTCTTCTCTTCATGGTTTCTGATAAGAGGTTGACACTTAATCTTACCTAGCTTCCCTGTATATGATGCCTTGCTTTTTCTCTTACTGCTTTCAGAATCCTCTCGTTAGCTCTGATATTTGTCATTCTGAATACTAGGTGTCTTGCGGTAGGTCTATTCAGATTTATTCTGTTTGGGGTGCATTGTCCTTCTTGGATTTTGATATTTATGTTCTTCATTTGGGTTGGGAAGATTTCAGTCATTATTTCCTCAAATATTTTTTTCTTTCTTTCTTCCATTCTCTTTTCCTCTGGAAACCAATAATGCAAATGTTTGTGCATTTTACATTGTGATTCAATTCCCTAAGACTCTTTTACATTTTTTTCCAATCTCTTCTCTTTCTGGTCCCTTATCTTTTCCAGTTCAGATGTTCTGTCTCCAGAGTCACTAATTCTGCCTTCAAACAATTCAAATCTGCTCTTATGTACCTCTGATGAATTTTTAATCTCATCCATCATGTATTTCATTCCCATAAGGTCTGCTACGTTCCTTTGCAGGCTTTCAAATTGGTCTTTAGATTATCCCAGTGTCTTCTTAATAGCCTTTATTTCTTTAGTCATATAATCTATAAATTCTATGAAGTGATTTTAAAAAATTGTGTGATTATCACTGATTAATTGTCTTAAATCCTGTATCTCTTCAGTATATTTGATTTGTTCTTTTGGCTGGGCCATCTCTGCCTGTTTTCTAATATAGCTTGCATTTATTTTTTTGCTTATGTCTAAGCATCTGAATATGTTGATGAATTTACTCTGATGGCCAATTTCTCTCTTGCCTATTGTTTTTTTTTTTTTTCACAGATCTTCTTTTATAATTGGTCAACTTGTCTTCAGTCTTTGAATTTACCCAGCTTAAGTTTTCAATATTGGCACATGGACTCACTAGTGGTGAGCAGATTTTCTCACAGGTGTTGGATAAGTAGAATGTGAAGTTTTTGTCCATGTGATTCACAAATTGGCAAGCAGATGGCATTAGTCAGTGCACTTTTCCATGGAAGTGTTTCGGCTTTTGTTTTCCTGTGTTGAATCTCCAGATCAGAGATTCAAAGCAGGCTCTGAAGGCTGAATTCAGTGAAGAAAACATCCTGACCTCACCTCTCATTTCTCTTGAAACAGCTGACAGGGATGAATGTGTCTGTTCCCCTCTCAGTTAGCTACAGTGAGCCAGAGGTTTAAGCCCAACTTAATATCTTGGGGATGGGAGACGGGAGCACTTTCCAGCAGCCATCGGGGCTTAGTAACTCATATTTGTCAGTTTGACTTCTTCATCTTTCTGTCCTTCACCCTCTTGTGAGTTATGTAACACTACCCTGGTCTGCTGATCCCCAAAGTAGGTCCCTTGGAAAGATTTTGGCCCTTTCTCTGTTGTTTTTGTGAGAGCATTCAGCTTGACTATTAGTCCAACACTATCTTCCCACAATCTAGGGCTTTCTATTTAATTGACTTTGTGCTAGAGTCCCTCTGATAAATTGGTTCAACTTAATTTGGAACTTTATAGAGCCTTGTGTTTAGCCATACTGAATTTTCATCTGTTATTTTTCCCTTTTCTCCCTTGCTGGTTGCATAGTAGGAGCTGAGTACTGTAAGCTGTGTTAGCTTAAGTTGCCTTCATTGCCCCATGGAATGGTCAAACTTCTCCCAACTTCTTCCCCTGACAGTGGTAGTAATGGAGCTTCAGCCAATTTCAGTAATCCAAGATGTGCAGGGAAAGAACATCTGCAGTTGCCGAGAGAAACTGATGATGCTTCACACCCATTTCTCCCCTGCCTTGGGCAGGGATAGAGCCACAGGTGTAGGCAGCAAACTAAGCAGTGTGGATTAAAGCTGACAGCAGTTGCCCATGTAGACTAACAAACCACCAACTCTCCTGCTCCCTTGCCTGGGACAGGGATAGATGTCCAGGAGTGACATTCTAGTCTGCATGGGCCATTTACACTTGAGTTGCCTGAGAGGCTGAGGGAACACCATCCATTCTGTCCTTTCAGGGGATGGGATAGAAACACAAGAGGACCCAACAATCTAGCTCATGTGGACCAAAAGTCCATGCAGTTGCCCAGAGAAGTTGAGGAAACACCAATCTCCTCCTTTCCTTTTGAGGGTGAATATGGAATCACAGGTGCCCAATAATCCAGTCAGTGCAGGCTGAAAGCACCTCAGTTGCCCAGGAAGTCTGGAAAAATATCACCCACTCCTTTCCTATCAGGGAGTTGGGACAGAACCACAAGTGTCCAACAATCCAGTCAAATTTTACTGCTATTAGGAATAGACTTTTAGCCAGCCAAATCTACTAATCACTAGCTAATGTCAGTGCCTGACCATCTCTTACTCCCCCATTTTTGGGAAACGGAGCTTCCAACTCCAGAAAGGAAATAGCTCCTGAGGTGGCTTATGCAGCCACAGTATGATGGGCACTGGCTTTTGCAGTATGGAATGATTTACTCTAGAATCTTCACTGAAGACGGACAGTCTCCTTGTTCTGTTCTTCCAAAGATATTGTAGGATGTTATTCTGGTATGCTGGGCCCCCCATAATGGTTTTTTTATATACTGAGTGATTACTGACTGCACTGTAGGATGAGCTGACTCTTGAAGCTCCTTACTCTGCTACCATCTTGCCCCTACCACCATAATCTCATTTTTGATTCATAGTCTACTATGTTTACATTGGCCTCTCAAACTTTATGATATCTATTAAGAATATTCAAAAGTAAATTACTTTCAAAAACCATAATTTTCCTTTTAACTCATGCTATGAGAAAGAAATTGATTATATATTGGATAATTATATATTTCATTTAGTCTATCATACAAATGTCAGCATTTTATTAATTTAGTATTTTATTAACAAGGAAACTGAATTTTCTCTGGAAGACAGTGTCCATCAAGAATTTAACACACGAGGTTAAATTTTATAGCATTAATTAAAACTGAAGATAAAAATCATGGTATAAAATAATAAAGCACACATAATGTCTACATAGGAAAAAATACAAAGATCAAAAAGTAGATTAAAATATTCTAAATTTTCTAAAATGTTAAAGCTATCAATGGTAACAGGAGGAGAGCAATTGTCTTTTTCTTTGATTTTCTACTTATGTGAGTATTTAATGACACTATGATGACTGAAAAAGGAGTTTGAAAATATGTGTATATTTATAGTGATCCCAATTTTGTTTATATCAATGATTGTACATATCAAATACATTAAAAAAGTATTTGTGTATTGTAGGGAGAATACATATTTTATGAAGAAGCTTTCAATGATATAAATGTTACATTGAAAAACATATATGGTTTTTTATTCACATTAGGGAGTAGAAAATCCATGGAGCAAATAACTTTTCTGAATGAAGAGTAAAGATAGAAAGATCTACAGGCAGGGACCCCAAAAAGCCTGCAAGGAGACAGAAGGGGAAACCCAGAGGGTTTCCCACGGGAGAAATTCTTTTCTGTAAAGAGCAAAAACAACTTTTGAAATGCTTCTTTGATTGGAGGAAGCATCTAAAAGAAAAGCAAAATAATCATTAAAAAGTTTCTTTAGGTTTTTAGGGAATTGACTGGACAGTAAAAACAAACAAAAACAATTGGAATTGCTTTCAAGTTAGCTCTTTAGCAGCGTAACAAAGCTCACATTCTGGATTATTTCAGTGACTTGGATAAATATTTAGACATGTATTGTATATTTCTTCCCCTGTTAAATTATGACATAGAATATATAAAGAAAAGTTTTAAAAAGGACTTACAGTTGATTTATTCTGGAAACGTCCACTTAAATCAAGAAGCAGAGCACTGCCATAATCTCCAAAGCCCATTTTACAAGCCTTCCTGAATGTAATCTTTCCTTTCTCCTTAAATTAGGTATTCCTTTGGCTTTTATGGGTAATCTATTCCTTACCTGGTTATATTAGACAGGGTTATCTCATGGACTTTCTTAATGTTCATCTCATTGGGTCCCTTTGAAGACAGAATGAGATTATTTCATATGCAGACCATATGTTAAGTGCTCAAACATGTTTGCTATCTCTTATTTTTCTCATGCAGCACATTGGAAGCCAGGTTCCAAATTTGGATCAATTGTTAAAGAAGAAATGAAGGAAAAAGAGTTGTATAGAAATGATAAGGAACAGGGGAGAGGCAAAATTATATTCAGCCATATATATATATATATGTTCTTCAGATGATAGTTTCCTGAATTCACAGAGAATGATAGTAAGAGTCTATGTTTATAATTTTCAGGAAATCTACTAAAATAATAATTAGAAATTAACAAAACATATTTTAATGCCATCGGAGAACACAATGAAACCAAATTTAGAAGAGAAATGAGACTAACATGAGGTCTAAGGGTTTTCTTATCTCCTCAATTTTAACAGATTATAGAAAACAAAAGACCCTCAAAGCAAAAGCACCTTGAATATATTTTCGTTAAAAACTTCCATAAAGAGCAGAACCTTGAATCATTGGGACCCAGGGAAAATGTGTAATGACTAAGATGCACTAATCACACACACCTGAGATAATAGAAGCTTGCATACTCATTATAATCCATATTCTATCCAAGATCTACTAGGTCTAAAAATGTGGATAAAATGGAAATCCACCAGGTCAGTTAATTATTTGGGATGTTATTTCCAAACAACTTGCAAGGAAAATTCAATGCCATAGAACAGGAAAAATGTAGATTTACAATTTATAATTTAGGCATGGTTTAGTTAATGGTGTGAGTGAGACCCCACTGGGAATAATTTTAATAATGAATTACAGATCTTTATTTGACTCATTTGAATACTAAAATTATTTTACTTCCTTTCAATCTGTTTCTCAGCATATATAACTTCCCATTGAACATGGTTTACTTTTACAAATGGTAGGAGGAATTAAAAATTGCACATTATCAATAGCACTAATAGTGACGGAAACATGATTTCAAGAAACTGAAATGAAATCATCTGAACAGTAGATAACCACATTGAATGAGAAAACAGAAAACACCAAAAAGGAAAGTGAAGAAATGGTCCCACAACAATTGAAGCAAAAGTTGAAGAACCATGGTGAATTATGCCCTCTCCTTCCTATATCTGAACTAAATATGTGATATATACTGAATGTATTTTTGATACCATTGTATAGATAAAAACTTAAATTTAAATACAGGCATACTTTCTGATTTACATTGGGTTATTTATTTTGAGATTAAGACAGCAATAAAATCAAGGAGTTACTCATTTGTTGTTTGATGAAACATTCTAAACAAACAAGCAGAACAACCAGTGACAGGAAAATGATGCTTATCAGCTGGGGAAATTCATTTAAAGAGAAAATATTATTTTGACATTGGGTAGAAAGTCAGTGAAATATTGATTAAGAAAAAGTGAATTCATATGTACCATAGTAGTGAGAAGAACAAAATACAAAGAATAAGCTCCCAGTAACTCTGACTACCAAGATTACCAACTGCCAATGCCCACATTTCCAGGGAAAACCTAGCCCACACTGAAAGAGCAATGCACATATTTGAGAATGTAAGATGCAGAGTTTTTTTTCCAGGTATGTTACGTGTAACTTTCTTAGTCTTTGTAAGTTGGCTATGTATGTAGAAGAGAGGAACAGGATAAATTTGCAATTTTTGAGTACTATATAAGTTTGTATAGACTTTGAGAATTTGGATTAATTTCTTATCACATTTCCATTTACAATCAAACTTAGAATGACTGAATTCGTTAGGTGTCAGTAATTTTGGGATTACATAGTTTTACATGAAATATAAGGTACTATGAGAAATTGGGGGGTTCTTTTTGTGATTATGAATTTGAACACTGGACTAAGAAAACTCTGGTTTCACGTTCTGTCTTGCTAAGTTCTAGTTAGGTTTTCTGTATGTATGTAACCTAGGAAAACCTCAAGTAATTTGTACCTCTCTAACACACAATTATTCTTGTATGAGCTACAAACTGAACACAATAATATGTCAATTTACTTAGTATTTATTCTTTCATAAGGTCCCCTTTACCTGTCTTAAATTTGAAACTCAGAACTGATTCACTTATTTAGTTATGTGAAAATATTTTCTCTATATTTTGGATGAAGAAATTATTGTTGAAAGAAATGAATTTACTTGCAGAGTTTACAGTTAAAATCAATGGCAGTGTCAAGAATAGAAAACAAGGATCTTCTCTATTCTACAGTTAAGGAACTAGAAAATTGGTGGCAATTTATACATGGTGAATCATTAAATTAAGGGGGAAATGAAATGAAAAGGGAAGATTTCAACAGGTGAAATGTAGCAACATCTGTGACTTTAGAATTGGAGAAAACTGGGGTTTCATACACATGTTTATAAAAATTTTATGGTTAGAATATCAACAGTATAATTTGGGTAATTAACTTTGTAGCAAAAAATGCAGACAGAATGTTTGGCTTTTCCTGAGTACTCTACTAACCTTAGTTTCTTAAGAAGATTAATTTCATGTGTGAACCATAATTTTCTGAACACTGTTATTTCCTACTTCATGAATTTCCCAAAATCATAAGAAAGTCTCCTTCATTTAAAATCTGATGTATGATAAGAATCCAAGGACCCATAACATTTTACTTCCCTAATAAAAATTTATTATTTGAAATGTTTACAAAAGCTGGAAGGAAAGAGTGAAACTGCACATTTCAAAAGGAAGAAACTCAGTATATTGATAGAGAAAAGGCAATTTATATTATATATGCAGAAAGATATTTCTTTCTATTTGAATTCAATATTTCTTTTTTCTAGTTTAGTTGGATTTTTACATAAAATTTCTCATTTAATTTTGGGATATGGGAAATATGGAGAAAGAAATTCACATTTGTTTGTTTTCCCATGAACAAAACTAAAATAATGTTATTGTTTATATCCATTCAAATCAATAACCAATTAATTTATGAGCTCTCCAAAACAATACTTTAAATATTTTACAATAAAATATGTTTCATTTATAAGTGAGAAAATATGTACACAGCATAATTGCAGTTATACTGAGAAGCTTTACTTCTAATGGATTGTACAGCAGATAATTCTAAATCTTAAAATTGCATAATACAGAATGTGATTTCAATGGATCAAGTTGTTGGTAATATCTTCCAGTTTTATATGTTCTGTACTACTAGATGGTTGCCTTCTGGTTTTCCATCTTTTTGAGAACATGAAGATTTTTATAATTAAATATAAAGAAAAAAATGCATAATTCAGATTATTTTTAAGGCTACATCTCCATTGCAATGGAATTTATTTTGATATTGACAATGGTCAACTTAATCTGTAAAAGAGTTTTGAAGAGGGAACTTAAAATTTAATTGATGGAAAAAGATATCCATATGTGGAGGGGGAAAGGTGGAGGCAGTGTAAGGAGCTTCAAGAGTCAGCAATCTAAATCACTGTTTTGGGGGACCAAGAGAAAAGAAAAGAATATTGCAGCATACCGTCTGCAGTAAGATTCATGAGTAGGTCACTCCACACTGAGGAGGCTAGGGCCCATCCCCTGCAGGAGGCACAAACCACTTCAGGACCTATTTTCTAGCTGGAGTTGAAAGCTTCATTTCCCAAAAATTTGGAAGAAGAGATGTTTAAGCACTAATTTCAGCTACTGATTAGTAAATTTGGATAGCTAAAGTACAATTCTAAGAACAGCTAATGTTTGAGCATGTCCAAGTCAGAAATAAGCTAGCAGCCTCCATTTTAACTCTGCCCCTGGCAAGAGGTGAAGTGGGGCTGATTGAAAATCACAGTGAATACAGGGACTGGTGTCTTTCACCCAGGTTGGATTGCTGCCCTAGCCTTGACTCCAGCTTCACCTCCATCTTAGAGAAATATGGGGGGACCTGCAGCATCCTTTCTGGGCAACTGCAAGCACTTCTGGCCTGCACATAGCAGGTTGGTGTGCAAACTTGTGGATGCATCTCCACAAGGATGTCCAATAGAATAGAATGGGGGTGGTGTTTCCTCAAATTCTCCAGGCATATGCAGCTGCTTTCTGCCCACACAAACTAGATTAGACACATCTATGGCTCCATCCCTACCACTGACAAAACAAAGGAGGGACCATCACTTTCTCCAGGAAACTTCAGTCACTTTCAACATGCAAAGACTAGATTCTTGGGCACACAGGAGGCTCCAATTAACCCCCTAGCAGGCAAGGAAGCAGGTATGTGCTTCTGAAGTCTTCATGGGTAGCTGCAGTCAGTTTTGAATCAGCTTATTTTGCTGCCCACTCCTGTGGCTCCATGCCTGCCCCAAGTATGGGAGGAAGAAGTATGGAACTTCATCAGTCCCTCCTATCAACTACAGATGATCTTAGCCTGTATGGTTAGCTTACTGCAAACAGCTACAGCTACGCACCTAATGCTGCAGGGGAGAAAAGTGGGAGAAGCTTCTTCACTTTCTGGGGCAATGTGGGCAGCTTCAGTCTCTGCAGCTTACACTACCAAATGCACCCTTGGCTCCCATTCTGCAACAAGAAAGAGAGAAAAGGCAAGAAATAGGTGAAAAAGATCTGGAAAAATGAGATTGGCTAAGCATGAACCACTGTAAAATTTCAAATTAAGTTGAACCAAGTATCAAAGAAGGGCTGTAACACAAAACCAATCAAATAGAAAACCCTAGACTAAGGAGAGAAGAGGGACCAAGAATAAATACATATAATATATCAGGTGCAGAGACACCAACCAAAAAATTACAATTCATACCACTAAACAGGAAAATAAGGCCTAGTCAAAGGAACAAACTCACCCTCCAGGAGTTGAGAAAACTTATCATAGATGTTCATACAAAGTTCCTTAATAAATTCAATTAGATGGCTAAAGACATTAAGCATATAAAGACACTGAGTGAGCACAAAGAAGAATGTGCAGGCATACATAGAAAAATAGCAGTTGTTATGGTAATGAAAGGCATATTATAAGATATTAAGAATTAACTAGAGGCATTTAACAGCAGGTTTGAAAAGGCAGAAGAAAAGATCAATGAGCATGAAGACAAGGTCTTTGAAAGCAAACAAAAAAACAAAAAAAACATATAAAGAAAAAAATGGAAAAAGTTGAACAGGGTCTCATGAAAATAAATTATGGCAAGAGACATGCAAACATACATATCATGGGATTCCCAGACAAAGAAGAGAAGGGAAAAGGGGCAGAAGGAATATTTGATGAAATAATGTTAGGAAAATTTCCATCCCTATTGAAGGACATAGATATCTGTGCCCAAGAAGCATGTTTTCCAATCCCGAAGAATCTGAAGAGACCTACTCAGAGACATATTAATCAGGATGTCAAAAGCCAAAGCTAAAGAGTGAATCCTGAGAAAGCAATTTCTTTATCACATATAAAGAATGCCCAATAAGAAACCATAGAGGCAAGAAGGCAGTGGTATGGAATATTTAGGAACCTGAAATACAAAAACTGCCAGCCAAGAATCTTATATCCAGCAAGATTGCCATTTAAAAATGAGGGTAAGTTTAGAATATTCACAGATAAACAGAAACTGAGAGATTTTGTAACCAACAGACTGGCTTTGCAGGATATACTAAAGGCAATCTATGGCACAGGCTGAAAAGAGAAGGCAGGAGAGAGAGGCTTGGAAGAGTCTATAAATGAAGATAAAATCAGTAAAAGTAACTAAAATTATAAAACGAGTGGTGAAAACAATATATGACAGATAAAAACCAAAGATCAAAATGGGTGAAGTAATAACAGCCTACACAGTAATAACATTGAAAGTTAATGTATTAAACTCCTTCATCAAAAGGCACAGATGGGCAGAATGGATAAGAAAATAAAAGTCATCTATATGCTGTCTACAAGAGACTCACCTGAGACTCAAGGATACATAGAGATTGAAAGTAAAAGGCTCAAAAAATATATTCCATATATGCAGAACCAAAAACAAACAAACAAAAAAACAAAAAAACCCTGGAATAATTATCCTTATGTTGCATGAAATATTCCTCAAAAGCAAAGTTCTTATTAGAGGCAAGTAAGTTCATTGTATACTAATAAAAGGGGCAATTCACCAGGAGGAAATAGCAATCATATATGTATATGCACCTAACCAGGAAGCCCCAAATTACATGAGACAATTACTGGCAATACTGAAGGGAAAAATAAATGTCTGTTCAATAATAATAGTTGGAGACTTTAATACACAACTCTCTTCATTGGATAGATCATCATGGTGGAAGATCAATAAAGGAAAAGATAGCTTGAATAATATGATATACTAAGCCCAATAGTCATATACAGAACATTTCACTGCAAAATAGCAAGATATGGATTCTTCTCAAGTGCTCATGGATAGATATTTCTCCAGGATAGACCCTATGTTGGATCACAAAGTAGATGTCAATAAACTGAAAGAGATCAAAATTATACAAATCACTTTCTTTGATCATAATGGAATAAACATGGAAATCAACTTCAGGCAGAAAAAGGGAAAATCCACAAATATTTGGAGATTAAACAACACACGATTATATAATCAGTGGGTCAAAAAAGAAATTACAAGAGAAATCTGTAAATATCTCTAGATGAATGAAACTGAGAACACAACATATCGGCGCCTATTGGATGAAGCTAAAGCAATGCTGAGAGGGAAATTTATAGCCCTCAATGCTTACATTAAAAAAGAAGAAAGCTAAAATCAAGGACCTAAGTAGAAAGCTGTAGGAATTGGAAAGGAATAGACAACTATGATCAGAGCAAGCAGAAAGAATGAAATAACCAAGATCAGAAAAGAAATAAATTTAATTGAGAAGAAGAAAACAAAAGAGATAATTGACAAAACCAAAATTTGTTTGATGTCAACAAAATTGACAAACCCTTATCTACATTGGCATATTTCACTTCTTGTCATATATATATGTGGTATATAAGTATTTGATTCTTCAGTGCTAGGCACCAAAAATAAGTTCACCAGAAAGAAGGTTTTATTTTTTTTTAGAGCAACATGATGTATCCAAAGAATTGTTGTGGAGATTAAAGTAATAAATATAAAATACTTTGCAGAATTCTGCTAATTTTGCGGTATCTATATTAGGTACATAAACATTTATTGTTGTTACTTATTTTTGGTGATTTTTCCCTTTTATTAATATATAGTAACCTACTTCATCTCTATAAGAGTTTTGATTTAAATCTACTTACCTGATATTAGAATTGCTACACCCACTATTTTTCAATTGTTATTACTATGCAATACCTTTTTTGACCCTTTCACTTTCAGCCTGCTTATGTCCTTCCATCTAAATTTAGTCCCTTTTAGACAGCAAACAGATGGCTCATATTTTTTATCCATTTTAATAATCTATGTCTTTTGAGGAGTCCAAGCCATTGTCATTCAGTGTTACTACTACAGAGATGTTACTTACTTCGTCCATTTAATACCTTTATGTTCTGTTGTCATATCTTACTATTGCCTGTCTTTTCACCTTTTCAATTTCTCCTACTTACATTCTTCATTTCTACACTCTTTTCCAAGCTCTCTCACTTGTCTTTTCCTTCTGGGCTGTATTAAACCCTTTAACATCTCTTGTAGATTCAGTCTTTTGGAAACTTACTGTCTCAGGTTTTATCTGTAAAGACTTTAAACTTGCCTTAATTTCTGAAGGATTGTTTTGCCAGGTAAAGAATTCTTTGCTGGCAATTTTCTGTTTCACTAACTTAAATATATCAAACCACTGCCTTCTCACCTCCACGGTTTCTGAAGAGGGATTGGCAGGTAGCCTTACTGAAGCTCCCTTTTAAGTAATACATTGTTTTTCTCTTGCTGCTTTCAAAATCCTTTATCTTTGGCCTTTGACAATCTGAATAGTAGATACTTTGGAGTAGGTCTATTAGGATTTATTCTTTTTCAGGTATGTTTTCTTCTTGAATATTGATATTCATGTCTTTCATAAGTGTTGGAAAATAATCAGTCTGTATTTCCTCAAATATTCTTTCTACCCCTTTTCCTTTCTCTTCTATTTATAGAAGATACTTATAAAAACTATGTTTGTGAATTTCATATTGTCATTCAGTTCCTGATACCCGGCACAATTTTTGGCATACTTTCCTCTTGTTCTTCTCTTATCATTTCAATTTCCAGTATCCTGACTTTGAAAGAATTTATTCATTCATTTAACATTTCAAATCTTCCATTTCATGTCTCTAATGTATTTTTAATCTCATCCATTGTATCTTTCATTTCCATAAGATATAATGTTTTTTGCAGGCTTTCAAATTGTTCTGTTTCTTTCCTCTCAATTTTTTTTATTT
>JAQZBX010044530.1:0-21326 GCA_029593785.1 Cabassous unicinctus
GAAAGTCTAAAGACATGTATATTACTAGAAGGAAAGCTAAATACTGTAACATGGGACTGTATAAGATAGTAAAACCTCATATAAAACACAAATATGGGTGATACTGCATATATAAGACTCATTTTCAAAATATAAATATTTCAAATATACTAGAGAGAAGGAAAAAGAATAGCAGCTATGTACGGCAGGGGAAGCATAGAGAGGTTGAGAGGTGATGAGGTTTGTTTGTCTGTTTTTTGTTTATTATTATTACTGGAATAATGAAAGTGCTCTAAAAATGATTGAAGTGACGAATGCACAAATATGTGATTACACCGAATACCGTTGATTTTACACTTTGGATGGATTTATGCTTTATTAATATGTATCAATAAAATTTATTTGTTTTTTTAAAAAAACATATGCAGAAATGTCTAAATGACCAGTCAAATTTAAACAAAAATCTAGAATGAAAGTTGGAATCACTCAGATTAAATTTCTTCCTCATCACTTTGATTCAAACATTTGAAATCCTACTAGGAGCCAGAAATTGTATTAGAAAGAAAAGTAAATGAGATATACCTGCTGCCTTCAAGGAGTTAGCAGTGTAGTAAGAGAGACAGACACAGACAAACAATTTCAACAAAATATGAAAAGATTGGCTGGGGAAGACTGAGAAAGCTGTGCCTCGGGCAGAGCAATCAGCAGAGTGAGCTGTTTGGGGAACAACCCTTAGTTCTGCATATCACACAAAGTGGTAAGTGATGGGGCTGGATATGTCCTTAGGGAACAGAACGCAGACAGCTTTCTTGGGCATTTTGAGTAGCTTGGAGGCTCCCCTGTAGGCAAGAGTGAAATGGTTAAATTTGTAGTGATGTGGTTACTGGACTGATGTTGGCATTCTATAGTCTACAGCATATACTATAACTAGTATGCTATTGCAAAGTTTAAGGGAGATGTGAAGGGGGCATGAACTAAGAAGAATCAAAGACAAGAGAGCTAGATACAATAATATTCTGGCTCTTGCAAAGAAGCTAGATTCACTGGTGGCCACTATATCATTATAACACACACAGGATGTATACTTTTTCTGTATCAAATATTATATTTTTAAAGATGAGGAAAGAAAAAGGAGTTGCAGATTACAGTATATTTGGGTGTATAAAATTGTTCACATATGTGGGCAAGTAAGTACAAGGATCTAGAAGAGGGGTTTTTAACAAGGGGCCATGAGCTTGAATTGAAATTCAAATACACATGATTCTTGTGCGGATGTGTTGGTGCGGGTGTGATATATTTATTAAATAATACACGGTATAGTGTGGACTTAGTAAGGAGTCTGTGGGCTTCACCTGACTGGCAAAAGGGTCCATGGAACAAAAAAGGTTAAGAACGTCTGATCTAGAATGACGGTTGTCCTCTACAGTATGTATATCATGTCCTGAACGAGGGCACTCAGATAAGGGGGTGAATGGGGGATGAAATCCTGCGTTTTGCTTATCAAATAGAGTCTGTGTGGGCCCAGGTGAAGGTCAGTTATTTTAGTTTTCATAGAAACACTGCATGGGCAAGTGGCAGCCGAGTCTAGGATAACTCTCAGTTCTCTCTCTTGAGCACCTGGATGAATGTCATTAACAGTGATTGAGTAAAGTGCAGAAGTCATTCTTGATTGTTCCTGGGGGAATGGAAGAAGATCATAATATTAATTTCAGGCCATGGAGGACAGCCAAGTAAAGATGTCCACCAGGAATGTGTATCTATGATTCTGAAGGACAGGGCTGGATACAGAGTTCAATGGTATATTTGGGGTTAATGCATGAAAGTAGGTAAGAGTGGTGGGTAATGATAGAAGTAAGCATCTCTTAATCTGGAGGGGCAGGCAAAGAAGAGCCCAGGAAAATGATCTTTGACCTATTGCTCTGATCAGATATTTAACATTCCCTAATACTTCGTTGCAGTGACATCTTATTTTACTTATAGATTTCCTGCAAACTTAAAGCTCTTTTCCTACAAACAACCCATTCTATCCCCTAAAGCACCAGCAATGCCATTTCTCATCAACACTAAGGCTTTTAACTATGTCCTTATCTTTTCTTGAAAACAACACATTGCCTGTCATTGGCTTATACTTTTCAAGATGGATTCTGTAAATGGTATTTTATCTTACACATTGCCTTAGTCAACCAAGGATATATTGTCTCATGTTTCAAGATACACTCAATTCAAAACTGAAATTTAAGCCCCTATCTTTAGTGCTTTGTCCTTTTGCCCCTGTGGAAAATGGGATTTTTATATAATATTTTTGGTGACATTCTTGCCATTCAAATAGCCCAAACATTTTTAAGAGAACATTACACTATAACATCATCTTAGAGAAAAGAAAGTGATATGAAGTGCATTTCTGAAGGAAAAGTCTGAAATGCTTTCACCCAAATTATTCACAAAGGTCTTAATTGGTGAGTTCTCAGCCTACTGCAGTTCGGTAATTTGATTATCTTAGCATTTACTATTATTATTACACCTCCCTGTAGGAAAAGTGAGGCCTGACATTGTGTTAAACCTTGGGAATTCAAAGAGGAATAGGACATTTTCTTTACCCTTTAGAAACTCACTCTATCGAGAACAAACTACCACAAATTAACAGTGAACTTCTTCCCCAATTCTAAGAGGGAAAAATATGAAGAGGCTACCATCATAATTAAAATTTTATTGCAATTTGACTAAAGAATGTTATTTAGTAGCCCAACTCATTCCATCATTGCATCCTTTCTCCCTAATTTTTAGTTTTAAAATTCCAAAACAAAACAGACATACAGCTTATTATTTATGGTATTTTTAATATACTCATCACTATTCAAGGTAAAAGTCATATGAAAAGAAATAAATGATGTGATCCAGAAAAACTGCAGTTCATAATTCTTGCTCTTCAGTGAGCTGTGGACAGGTTTTCAGGGACAAACTAGCAGTTAATGTAGATCATGTAGATTCAATCTTAACCCATCATTTGATGACCCAGAAACTTCTAGATTTCCTAGCCTGAATTACAAATCAAGTTGATATCACATTTATTTTCATTTTACTCACCTGATTATACCCCACAAAATAAAATGAAAAATCCAAGACAGTGTATCATGTCATTTGTTCCCTTTGGAGCTAACAGAACATGTACCTTGTTAAATCATCCAGTAAATAATAACTGAGCACATACACTATGCTAGGCACTACATTAAGAACAGTGTCTACATTGGCAAATAATACAGTCACTGACTTCTTAGCAGCCTAATACAGTTCTATCATATTTCATTATGAGAGTTAGTGAATTCTCATAAGGACAATAGATGGTTGTCTCCTGCAATGGTATCTGGAAAAAAAATACTAAGAGGCAGAGCTATTTCTCAGGATGCGAATTATCCCAAGTAAAGTTTATTTTAGTTGAGTCACATTACATGGTATCACATAAACTACCAAAGAAGGTTACACAGATGAACCCTAACTGTAACTCAACTCAAAATGAGTTTATTCTACATTATGATGGTTGTCATCACAACGTGGTTCAAGGACTGGTAAATCCACACTGAATTTGCTTGACAATATATAATTGGTAAGCACTAGGAGTTTGAGTGGTAGTAAAAGGGTAGATAGAGTATCTTCCTATTGGAAACTGCAATACATTTAAAATTGTTCCTTTTCTTTCTACTCTTACCAGTCCCTTCGTAGACAGAAAAAGAGTGACTCATTCTAGTTTTTTTTCTGCCTTCTTAAACATAGTCTAGATTTTCAATGGCTCCCATAGTGCTTCTCTAGGAATTATAATGGATCTTACAAGAATTTCCACATTCACCATTTGTTTTTGTATTCTCCAGGAAATGCATATTCTCAATTCATCTCCTGAAAATCTAGATTTCTTATTCTTAGATGATATTTCCCTTAATCTTCACAATAATGTTCTTCTCTTTCCCTCACTCTCCTTCTCTCGCTCTCTGTCTCTCCCTCCCTCCCTGCCTCTCTGTCTCTCACATACACACACTTAACTTTTTATCTTCTTTTCCTCTACCTCATATTCAAAAGAATCTGAATTTCAGAAATGAGATGATTGTAAAAAATAAAATAAACCAAAGGAAGGATCTGAGCATATAGACTTTTGGGTGAATAAAACTTCTGAAACAGACTGCCAATCAGGAACAATTTCAAGTAGGACTCATCCTAGTCATGATGGATTGGTCCATTCATTAAATCTACATATAAGTTGGCTTCTCTTTGACAACAACTCTCTACAAGGAATCTGGCTCAAAAAGGTCACACTTTTGCAGCTTATATTTGGCATAGACTGGGTAGAACAAAGTATTAAACCACATTTAGTGATTGTTTTGTACTGACCTTGGAAAGAAAATAAATGTCATTCTGTCAAGCATATTAGATTGACAAAAGGTTAATACAAAGACAAAGATATTTCAATAAACGACTTAGTTTCATTGAACAAAAAGGGAAACAAGGTTTTGTCTTTGCAATCTGATGGTTTTGTTTTAAGAACCTAGGTTGTTGGTGTGCCCCAAAATTCTACTGTAATTCATGGCTTAGGAAAGACATATATATTCCTTGTGGTACTAGAAATGGATATTAATTTTCTTTTAATCGTTTACTACCTATACTCTCCCTTTAAATAATAAGTACATACTCTTTTCTCATAGAATCTGCTCTCATTTCCCAAGCTGACTCCCTGGCCAAAGATGATTTGAAGAAAAGGTCCAAGATGAGCCAACTATATTGGTCTCACTCTGATCATATTAGAGTTTGAAAGGTGAGACCCCATCAGTCTCTGTTGAGTGAGCTGTGTGGTAATTTAAAGCAGGGAATGGAATGGTCATCTTTCACCTTATGCAAAATGAAGAAAAGAAAGTCAGTTAACAGAAAATAAGAGAGGAATGGAGCAGACACAAGAGAATTGTAGAGATAAGAGATGCTGAGGGAGTTGAGGGAGAGGCAGAGAGAGTGACTGCCTTGGATTTGGTTGACTGTCCACATCCAATTGCTAGGCCCTCCTGAGGTCAGACTGCACATTCTGCCTTTAGAGTTTGTAAGGTCACCCAAATCTTTCTTTTGGCTTAGCATATTTTTAATAGGCTCTAGTTCTTGTAGTCAAATCACCTTTGATTATGGCATTATCCTTTTTAAGCACAAAGGTAAAAAGTAAAGTGTCAAGCTTTGTCAGGAAGCATGACTTTGGTCTTGTCTTAAAACTAGTATCCACAAAGCACACATGGCTGTTCAGAAGAGGTGAGTGACCTTAGGAAAGTCATGTTAACTCTGAGTCTACATTTCTTTAAATTGAAATAAAGGAAGAACAACTTCTGTAACTGACAGTGTGGCAGATTAGATACACTGAACAACCCTTTTGAATAAAATAAAATGTCAGTAAAACTTTCAAAAGCTTTTTTTTTTTAATGTATCACTGAGCTAACAGAAAAGTAAGGGAGGTGCCGAGCCTCAAAGGTAAGGTAACCCAGAAACCCTACTAAGTGAAAGAATACCACGACTGACTTTTGACCTGAAAAATTTTGTTGAAGTTGTGAGGCCTTGAGCCTCCACTTTGACACCTTCTTAGAAAGTAGGGCCCCTCAAGGATGGGTAATCTAATAAGAGGCCAATGGTACATCCACTGCATAAGGGTGAACAAGACCTAAACTCTATTACACAGAATGGACCAGAAAGGAACATACTTGTTCCAAGCTCTGGTATAAAGGAAATATATATATATTTACCCTAATAATTCATAAGCATAAAAGCCATCCCTAAGTCACGTTTACAACCTGAAAAGACAACCTCAAAAGGAAATTTTACTTTATGGTGGTTCTAGGTTGGTAGCAACCTAAGGCAACTGACAGAGTAAATGCAAATTTTATTTTGCAGTGTATTGATCATCAATTAATTAAACAAAGAACAATTTAGATAATAAATTATATGTTACTATTTTCTAAATACAAGGCTGACCTTGTCATCCCAGTGCTTAAAATATTTCATTGCCTTTGAAAAGTCTAGTTCAGCTCTGTTTTCTCCCAGTCACACATAATCATCCACCACAAACTTTTTTGTCTGGCAGCCTCACATCTCTGAGCTGTTTCAGGACTTTACCACACAGCGGAGGAATTTCTCCAACAACAATTCTACAGAATTGGAAGCTAAGACTGCTCCTTGACCATTCAGGGTTCCTCATACCACTGGAAAAATAGGCAAAATGGGGAGTTACAGTATTCACCAATACTCTAAAGGGGCTGCTGCTATCAAACGGAATCGAAAAGAAGAATTCCTAGGACACCTTCTTTTACAACCATGCTTAGCAGTAAAGATTCGTGAAGGACCACCAGGGTTTCAGATACTTAAAGAAATGAATATTTGTAGCATATAATTGAACAAACAACCCCTACCAAGGGCAAAGGGAACTGGAACGAGTAGAGCAGATGAAATCGTAAGTGCAAGAAATAAAAACCCTAACCCTCAATCATATTCTTTGTTAAAACATTTTTCTCTAAGTAAAGTAAATTCTTTTCTCTTTCCTCGTGCTTGCCACCAATGTTGTAAATAGTGTTTAGTGATGGTGATTAACCTTGTCATTTAGTCCATGGTATGTTTAACATCAAGAGGAAACTAAAGAAGGAATAAGCATCACCCAGATAACCCAGACACAGAGCAAGATGCAAGAATTGATCATAGCTTTGGACTATCTACCGTAGTAGTAGATAGAGTTGGGAAATGGGTGAGTGAGTGTTGTGCACACTGTAAATAGTGTAAGAAGTGGGAGCCTTTTGAAACTCTATATCAGTGTTTCTCAGCATTTTTTAGTATTTAATTCTTATTATTTTTTATTTATTTTCATTAATTTTATTATTGTCATTGTTCTTAAATATTATTAAATTTAAATTATCCCTAATAAGATTAATTAAATAGTAAGGAATAAGATTTTTTGGGGTAAGGTTGACCTTTCAAGAGCCACAAACCATTGTAATATTGTATTCATTTTCTATTGACCCTATAAAAATTACCTCAAACTTAGTGGCTTAAAACAACATAGATTGATTCCCTTATAATTCTTGATGTCAGAAGTGCAAAATCAGCTTCACTGGGCTAAAATTAAGCTGTCGGCAGGTCTGGGTTCCTTCTGGAGGCCCCTGCAGAGAATCTATTTCCTAGGCTTTTCCAAATTCTAGAGGCCCTTAGAGGCCATTTGCATTTCATGGCTCATGACCCTTTCCTCCATCTCCAAAGCCAGCAGTGTAATATCTTCAAATCTCTTGTATCTATCATCTCATCTTCTACTACTGATTCTTATACTCCTGCCTCCCTCTTATAAGAACTTTTGGGATTATACTGAGCCCACCTGGATAATCCAGGATAATCCCCTCATGGCAAAATGCTTAACTTAATTTAACATCTACAAAGTCCTTTTAGAGTGTAAGGTAACATATTCACAGGTTTCAGGGATTATGACATGGGCATCTTTGGAGAGCCATTACTCAGCTTAATACAATATCTGAGAACCTCCCCTCCCGAAGAACCAGTTTTCACCCCAGTGAATTTAATGTCACTCCCATTCAAAATGCATGTCCTGTATATAGGAAGCAGGAAATACATGGATATTAAGTAGTCAAAGGATGGACTGTACTGAATAGCTTTGGGCTTTAGGGGACACTGGCATCCATTCTACCTTCTTTGGTACTAGTTTACCTTTGTAGAATGGCCCTTTCTTCATTATGTGCAGCCTTAGTGGACTCATATCTCAAGATGCCCTGCCTTCCCCTAGTCAAGGTACAGGCATCTGATGGAAGAAAGTGAACTGCATCATCTCTTTGAGCAACAAAAAGAGAAGCTAGGGTCTAGAAGTTCTTACATCCTTAATTCCTGTGGCTCATTTTCCTGTTTCCTGGTTTTTCAGCCCTCATCCTCCACTATACCTCTAAGGCTTCACTAGATCCTTTCAATATATTCCATTTTTGCTTGACTTGGCAAGAGCTGATTTTTTCCATGCATCCAAATAACTCTAACTCATTCATATACAACATTTTAATTTTTGATATTAATATAATATTTTGGGGGTCTAGAATTACAGAAAAAAAAAAAAGAATAACCCCAGGAGTCATTTTACTTTCATTTTGAGTCAAAACAAAGGAAAGAAATTAGGCAGTTAGCAATGAAATAAATAGAGCTGCATTATAAAATAAAACTTTCTGTGATGATAGAAATGCTATTTATATTTGCTGTCCAATACAGCAACTACTAGACAGATGAGGCTACCGAGCACTTGAAATGTAGCTGGTGTAACTGAGGAACTTAAAACTTAATTTTACTAATCTTAATTTAAATAGTCACATGTGGCTATTTGCTATTGGATTGGACAGAGAAGAACGACAGTCTTCATATTTTCATAATTAAGAATAGTCTTACATATGATACAGTGCCTTAAGTAAATGATTAAATCTTTGACCATGAGTATTTACTCAGATTTTTACAAATACTCTTGAATTTCGTATTAGAAATCCATGGTCAGTGGGCTAAATATTTTGCTGGCCCTCACAGATCCAGTGTCCCTCACTCTCTTCAGTACTCCAAGCCACTAAGGCTGACACATATGGATTATGTAAATGGACTCCCTTGCCCTCTGGCTTCCAGTTTGGGGTTGATTACCAGAATGCTCTGCAGTCGAAGGGTGGGAGCAGAGAAAAGTTAGGTTACTTAACTCCCTATTCCTTCCTGCATCATAGCTGTGGGCTAACATGATCCCTCAACCACAGGTCAGAGCGCCTTTCAGGCAGCCATCTCCTAATGCCCTTTCTGTCTCCAAGTTCTGATAAACACTCCCTCCCTTTGCCTTTTCAGATCTAGAGGAAGTGATGGCAGTCGTTCCCGTGTACTCACTACCCTATGCCTTGCTCCACATACCCTGCCCCCATTTGTTATACAGTTTGAGTAGTCCATCTGTTTCCTGCTGGGACACCGATTGATAAAATCAGTCAACATTTTGTTTAATAATATTTGCAAATAAGGCTTAAAACCATAAGCTAAGAAATGAATAGATTTCACTATAAAGCTAAAGAAGGACCCTAGTTAAATGTGTTATTGGTCACTGCTGTAGATGCTAGCCATTTTACACACAAACTCACCACACAACACACAAATACAGAGAGTCGGGGATAAGATTCAATTCAAAGCTCAAAGGGCACTCACGATATTTCTATCATTAAAAGCAAGGCTATCATGGTATTCTCACTCCCAGCCAGCTAAAAGAGAAAAGAGCACGGAGGATCACTTGAAAGATTTTTCAAGGCCAGAAAAGGCGATGCATGTCACTTCTGCTCATAATTCTTGAGGTAGAACTCATGACATAGCTAGCCCTAACTGTAAGAGAGGCTAGGAAATTAGTCTGACTGCATGCCCAGGAAGGAAAGAGAAGAGGGCTTTGGGGAACATCTAGAAGTCTCTGTTAGAGTGACATTTATGTAAATTAACCATTCCTGGCAAATACAAATGCATACTCATATATCTAAAATTATGAGTTTTTTAAAACTAAATGATAAACTAGAAAATTGGAGTCTTTATCCTGGTCTAAAATTAAGGGTTTAAGTAAATGTCTGCCAGAGGGCTAAATTTCTTTTAAATTATTATACCTTCAATTATTTTCTATTATAAACCAAAAATGTCTTTTATTGCTCTAACAGGTAAAATCTACTTCCATCTCAGTGTTTTTCAAGTCTCCACTGATTCCCTATAGAAATCAATCCTAATAAAAATCTCAGCCACAGAAATCACCTTACACATAGGCTATTTGTTTTATGGGTCCTAAAACCTCTTGCTCATTGAAACTTTCTTTCAACCCCAAAATATACACCTAGGAAACAGAAAGAAAAATAATCATTCCCATTTTCTAAATGGAAAAGCTAAAGTGAAACAATGTAGCTGACAATAGAAACAAGAAGTGTCTGAGGTTGGTATTTAGTGTTCCAAATCATCCTGCCAAAATGAAGCACACTCTCAGCTGAAGACACAGCTCACACTTGACGAGAGAAGTCAAGAGAAGTAACTGACCTAGCTCCACCATTAGCTCAGAAAACAATATTGGCTTCATTCATTGCTTTTCTTCCCAGCATACCATCTATGAAATTTACTTTCTGCAACACGGGAAATTGATCCTATTGATTCTATGACAGAAGACTACACTACACACTTGCTATTTATTTTTCAAGTAATGGTCTGGAGCTAAATCCTCTACAGTAGTTCCAATAACTCCCAGTGATTAGTTAAGATAACACTAGCTGCTCAAAATCCTGAAATCTCAGTGACTTAACACATAATAAATTTATTTCTCCCCCATATAAAGCAAAATAGGTGTTCCTAATCTGCTGGCAGCTTGTCTCTGAGCAGCGATTCAAATCCAGCCTCTAAAAGGTTTTGACAAAATGTGTAATGTCAAAACCTATAAAATTTTGCAGTGCAAAGTGTAAACCATAATGTAAACTACAGATCATGGTTAGTAGCAATGTTTCAATATGTGTCCATCAATTGTAACAAATGCACCACACTAATGAAAGATGTTAATGGAGGAAAGTATCGGAGGGGGAGGGGGGGCATATGGGAAAGCCCTATATTTTTGATGTAACATTTATGTAATCTAAAGCTTCTTTAAAAATAAAGAAAAAATAAATAATAATAATAACAATTTTTAAAAACCCAGACTCCATCCATTTTATGACTCTTCTGTTTCCAACATGTGGTTCCCAAGTTTGCCAACAGGTGAGAAAAAGAGGGGATGGAGAAGGCATGTCTCATTCCTGACCAACTGTCTCTCTCTAGAAGTGACACACATCACCTCTGCTTACATTTCATTGGCACAGCTGTTCAGATGCCCACATACAGACATAAAGAAGGCTGGGAAATGTCTCAGGCTATGGATCACTTCTCCACAGCTGTTCGACACTATGAAGGTCTTTGGTGAAAAGCTCACTTTCTCTGTGTCACAATCCCCTAAGAAACTATGGAAAGAATCTTTGATTAGACTAGTTGTTATCTGTGCCACAAAGAGTTCGTTCCATAAATAATCACTTACAATGGGTTCTTTTCATTCCGAAGTAACTGAGCTTCAAAAGCATGTGAACATTTTGAAATGATGCAAATTATCATGAATAGTTACATATTTCAATTTTGAAAAATGCTCCATAGCTTTTTTTTTCCATTTTAAAAACAATTTATTCAAGTATATCATTATACATGAACATACATAAACAATAAGTGTTTAGTAAACATTGTGAAATTACAAAAAACAAACCTGCATAACATCATACAGGGCTCTCACACATCACTCCACCACAAATACTTTGCATTGTTGTGAAACATTTGTTAACAAATTATGAAAGAGCATCATCAAAGTATTACTACTAACAATACTCTATATCTTATTCCCCTATACTTTTTTTAAGGATTTATTTATTTATTTACTTTCATCCACCCCCCACCCCCCATTTTTGCTGTTCTTGTGTCCATTTACTGGGCAACTCTCTGTGTCCTCCCCCTGCCCTCTCCTCTCATCCCTCTCCTTCCATCCTCACTAGGATTCGATCTTTGGAACCTCTGATGTGGGAGAGAAGCATCGTACCACCTGCACCCCCTTAGTTTCTAGTTCCTCAGCGTGACTCGTCCTGGATCTCCCCTGCGTCACCCTCCTGCCACGTCATCATCCCGCTGCATGGCTCGCAGGGCCTAATGGCCTGACAGCCCAAGCACCCTCTATATTTCTCTTTTTTAAATTTTTACTGGGAGGTCCCTGGGATCAAACCCAGGTCCCTCCACATGGGAGACGGATGCCCAACCATTTGAGCAACATCTGGCCCCCTGCTATATCTCTTAAGATTGACCAAAGATACCTAGAGTTACAGTCTTTTCCCATACAGGATGGTCATATGGTCATATAATAAATCAGGCTTAGTTTATCACCAGCATTCTAAAAACCAGACCTAGGGAGGAAAACTAAGTCTGGGGACACATGCATGGTTTCTAATATGGCAAATGTTTAGCCTACCCTGATTATCACAAAATCAGGACAGCGAGAATATTCTCATTCCATAGCTTTTATATTAGATTCTCAGAAGACTTCATGATACCCCCGTTGTTGTTTTTTTAATTAGTGCCATATAGGGATGTCCTTCTCAACCCCATTCTCTAACCCAGTGATTCCCAGACTAAGTGATCAGACCCATTGTAGAACACTGAATCCAAAGGTTCCAGGACCCTACCCCAACCCTGGTTTACTATCAAGCCGGGAAAAGGGAAGAATATTAGGCAGCTCAAGGGTATGTGTGTTTTTAAAGCTCTCTGAGCAGCCATTTTCTTTATTGCTTGAGCTAAATAGAGCAGGTGCATCACTTGTTAACAAGAGTGATGCTGCTTATGCCTCACTGGTGTCTCTGGCGATTAGCTTCCTCCCACTCAGAGCACACCTGCATTCCTGACAGTCTAACCACAGAGCCCAGGTTGTTTCTAACATAAAAAAATATATATTTCAGTATATTCATCAGATCTACTTTCCTTTTCATACACCCCTTAAGTGTCCCCTTTTAATTATGATGGTTGCATTTATTAAGCATCTCCCATGTGCCAAGTATCATGCTTATCACATCATGTTTCATTTAACATTCACAGCAACCCCTATATAGTTGGGTAAACTGAAGCTTATAGGGGTTTATAACTTTTCCAGAGTCACAGGTCTAGCAAGCACCAGAACCCAGTTGTGGAGCAAGTTGCTACAACAGTGTGTCATGGGAACACAGGTTCAGGGCACAACAGACACTTTCAGCAAATGATCTCTTTATTACTTGTACAGCATAGAGTCCAGAAGGGAATATAACCTCTTTGTTACACAGCACAGAGTCCAAAAGAGCAGGGGAAGACATTCCATCATGGCCAAAAACTCCTCCGGGTCAGGGTGGATGGACAGCAGCTCTGCACACCCCACTTCACATCAGAGAAGAGAAACCAATCTATCTCTTTACCACTTGCACAGCATAAAGAGTCCAGAAGAGCAAATAACCTCGTTGTTACTCACATGGCATACAGAGTTCGAAAGAGTAGGGGAAGAAATCCATCATGGTCAGTCTCCCAGGGTGGCCAAAACTGCTCAGGTCAGGGTGGGCAGAAGGCAGCTCCGCATGCCCCACTTCACATCGGAGAAGACAAACAAATCTATGCTCTTTAAGTGTGGTTTTTATCCACCTCTGGGGAGTGAGGGCCCTGCCACTGAGAATTCCTGCCTTGATTGGTATCTGGGGCTGCATGTTCCTGGTTAAGGTCTGGCCAGGCTTTTCAGTAGACTTAACATCTCCTGTGGCTGCGGAATGGTACACAATAGAAAAGGAGGTGGGGGTTGCGGAAGGCCAGAGGATGCCAGTTTATGTGTGTTCATAACTTCACCAGAGAAGATGAGAGTAATGAGGTCTAGGTGATAGCCGCCTACCAGGTGTCTGTGACTTGCATAACACTAGATTCATACCCCACTGCCTGATTCGATTCTGTTATTTTGTTGTTGTTGTTTTTTCTGTTTTTTGTTTTTTGCTTCGAGAATCTACTTCTTAATCTTTCCTCCTTCAGAACATTGAAGAATATTTTGTGACTTTATTATTTGCCTCCCCTACCCTCAACAGTTTTTACTCCCTCTCAACTACTACTTTAGGCTCTTATCTTTCCCCAGTTTAAAATTTTAATTCTGAGTACTCCATATGTAAAACAGAGGAACTCTATAAATTTCCCAGTGGTAACATTGCATATATTATTTGTCATTAAATTTTCAAGTCAGAAGCACCAAAGTAGTTGTAAAACATTCTGGGTCTTCCCAGGATGTCAAGTAGAGCTACAGAGTACTTTTTTCTCCTTTAACAGAAAAAGAAATGTTGGCTGCTACAAGTCTATGAATAACCTCAGAGCATTGATCACAACATGCATAGTTGAGTAAGGGTGTTAATGACAAACACTTCAAAAAATAATTAACCGTTATATCTGACTTCATGTCTCAAGGAATCCAAGGTGCAATATTAGGATCTTGTGTGAAACTGTATATTATGATGAGGTAGATGGCTCCTGGTTACAATTCCTTAATTCATTCTGTATAAATGTCCCATGCTAAGTCTTTTCTGAATCCTGGTCTCTACTGTCTAACCAGGTTGGCATGGTATGACTGTGCTTCAGTGGTACTTCCAAAGCACTTCCAACTCTTCAATCACCAATGCCATAAGGAAGTAACTACAGTTTTTTAATTGGTCAAAGTTTCCTGATCACAAAACTTTAATTGTAATCCACATCCATCATTTGATTGGGGTTGGGGAGGGCAGTGTTTTGTTAAATCTTTTTGCTGAGGGAAACATTAGAATTTCTTTCTTATTATTTTTACCAGGGGGTAATTTGGAAAGGAAACTTAATGACATTATATTTTGAATTTTGCTAAATATTAGGCAGATCAAAATGATTAAAACTAATTTTAATACAATGAAAAAAAAGAAAAACTAGTTTTAATTAATTATCCAAGGATTTTAATTGTTCATGTCATCTCTGAGTACCACTGTAAACAAGAAAAAGGTAAAAGAAGAAAATGCCATCACTCACAATAAGAGATCAGAGACAGAAAGATTTGGCACAGATATCAATGATTTAATAAACCAATTTAAAGGTTAACTATACATTAGACACACACTACATAGTTTTTTCTGGGAGCCAACTCACAGAATTTAAATCGAATAGACTGGCAACTACATATCAATGTGAAATCTTTCTCCAAGCATCTTCCTCTTAGGTTTGTTTATACCATGATTTTTTTCCAACCCTTCAGTCTCCTACACCTAGCTCATAAACATATTCAAATTTCTTCTAGCTAAAAAAAAAATAATCCCTTCCTTGGCTCAGGCCCTATCTCTAACTTTGTGCTTGATTTCTTTTTTCTTGTTCAGCTGCTTCTGAAAAATATTTTACTCTAGCAAACTCCACCTCTTCACCTCCCATTTCCCAGTCTCTCCCCACCATGAAAAGGTGGTTTTCACCTCCTACCCACCACACACCTGCCTCAACTCCACAAAAACTGCTCTGGAAATGTCACTCAACAATCTCCATAGTGCCAAAATCTATCAATTGTCAATTCTTATTTTATTTGTCTTCTCTGTTCCACTTGAGAATGAAGGAGATTCATTCCTTTTTAAAATTGTATGTCCTTGGTTTCCATGGTATTATCCTCTCCTAGGTTTGTTCCCACTTTGAGAATTCTATTACTCTCTTTTTTATGAGTTCTCTTGTTTCTCTTCTACTGTTCTCTAAATGTTGGTTATTCCACAGGGTTTTTATGTTCTCATTTTTCTGCACACTTTTCTTCTGTATATATGCTCTTTTTACATAATCTCCTTCGAGCTAATAATTTGAACTCTCACCTATGTGCTGATAACAACCAAAGACAGATCTACAGCCCTGCCCTCTGCACTGAGCTTCAGACTCATCCAATCAAACACCTTCTAGATCTATCAACTTGGATATCTCTTGTCACCTTCTGCTCAATACAGCCAAACCTGAATTTAACATCTTCTCCCCACAATCCTTCTCTGGGCTCATTACTCCTTTCTTCCCAATCACAGTTTTTTTGTAACAATATGTTTGGGGATCATATCTCAGCCATATTATCAGAGAAACATTCTAGCAAGTATACAGTATGGCATTGATGCCTCCTGCCCCACTGCCACAGTTTATTGGATTAGGCAACAGAAAGTTGCTGGCATGTGGAGTACAGCTAGTCCAAGGAACAGTTGAGCACAAGAGGAAAGATGCTCGATCTCCTGCCTCTGAGAGTCCAAGCATGACTTGAACTACCACGTCATTGAAGTCCAGACTTTTTATTTTTTTTTATTTATTTTTTTTTTTTTTTTGAGGTACCAAGGGGCCGGGAACTGAACCCGGGACCCTTGTTTGCTGGAAGCCAGTACTCAACCACTGAGCCACATCGGCTTCCCTGAGTTGTTTTTGTTTTGTTTTGTTTTGCTTCTTGTTTGTTTTTTCAGGAGGTACCAGGAACTGAACCCAGGACCTCCCATGTGGGAGATGGGCCCTCAACAGCTTGAGCCACATCCATTCCCTGCCAGACCTTTTTTGACTCCTACTCTTTGGGGAGAGTCCACTTGAAAGGTCTCTGTTTCTTGCAACCAAAAGAATCAATAATAATAATAATAATAAAACACTTGAAATCTTAAATCAAACTGATTTCAACACATAAATAGGATTACATTATATTTTCCATTAACATACAGTGTCTCAACAGCTTAATGTCTTTCATGGCCATGAAAACCCTGGAATTGATTCTAATTATAACATATCTATCTGGATACTTCTAGCTAAGTGAAACCTTAGGCAACACACTGTCTGTATGCCAATTCTCTTCTTACTCAAGAGCTGCTCAGAATCTAAAATGTCAAATATAAGTTATTAAAGAATGTATTTAAAAAGTCATTTCTGTAAGTTTCCAGAATTTCTGATGCTGCATTTTGGCTAGTTGCTTTAATAATCCTTTTTTAAATTTCCATTTGTCAAATAACCTAAATCAACAAAAGTGTTATTCCTTGCAGGGTATAAATGGAAAGGGACAAAATATTCCTCAAGGTACCTCCTCTTGGTGTGAGCTAGAGAAGTGACTCCTTAGAGGACCACCTTTTAAGAAAAGGTACCCTCTGAGTTCTAGCATGAAATGTCAGACTTTATCATAAAGGGGATCCAGATGTACTAGGTACTGCCTGACATCTGATGATAATATTCATAATTGTTACATTTTAAAGCATCTCACATATAATCACTGCTTTCAGGAATAAAATGGAGTCCCTTCTGAGATCAACCTGGGCTTAGCTATTCTTGAGTGAGTCAGAAGTAACACAGTATCTAAAGGTTAAAGCAATTTGTCACAGTCATATGTGAGCAACTCCAAATTCTTTAACCCCTTCATTCTGAAAGGATGTTTTCTTTAAAAGCAGGTGCTGACATTTTACAGCAACTAAGTAGATCATAATAGATAGAACTAAAATCTGTGCCAGCTTTCTGGACAAAACTCTACAAGGTAAAAATACAATCTTCCAGTCTAATTTTCAAAAGTCTTAATTGGTTATTTTGTTAGAGTTTCTATTCCAGGCAAATGAGAAAATCAATACCTTTGCTTATATAATTCATACCAAAAATAGTTAATCCTGTAGTTTTCCTAACTATGATTCACCATAAAACATGGTGAAGGGAAAATGGGAAAATAAAGGCTAAAAATCACAGGTTGAGTTACATTTATCCTTCAACACCTTGGTTACTTGTGAAGCTTTTTTAAATCTCCCTGTTGTCATACCCCTTAAAGCTTGATTCTGTATTCAGGGTAAAAAATGAAAGTGGGAAACAGTTCAAAAAAAAAAAAAAAAGATTCTTTAAACTTTTCCTTTTACTTAGCAAGAATTATGTGGGCCAAGTCACCATTTGAGCTCATTTGAACTTTGACTGAAATCCGAAGACAAATATATCCACTAAAAGGTGATGGTCTTATTTTGTCCAATTATAAATTGAAAATGTCATCATCTTGGTTTTCAAATGTAGGGTATAAAAGCATATTATCATATGTTTAAATAATCAGTCTAGTTAGTTCAGGATATCATCTTAGAAATTGAGCAATATTAATAAATTTTAATAAAAATATAAGCTTCTGATTCTTTTGACTGAAAAAACAAAATAGGATCATGAAAAATGGCTGTTGATAATATGATATAATTAAACCACCTTTTCCCTTTTCTATTTAATATCCTGCTTTGAAATTTCAGCAGAATTGAATTTATGTATACAACTGGTTATGCACACACACTCACAAATATATGCATAGATACATATTCTCCATATATCTTGTGTCAAAGGTATTGCCAAAGTAGAAGGAATATGAATTCTATGCTAAATGTGAAATATGTTTAAGCAATCTAAGAAGAGAATGGTTCCATTTATAAATATGGCACAGTACTCACCTGGTATTTATCGAAGGATTTTATGTTTATCAGAGGAAATTTAATAAATTATACATACAATACCTTTACAATATACCCACATGCTCACAGAGAGCATATTTCCATATTACAGATACAAAAGAAATATGAAAACAAGTTGAATACAAAAGGAATTCAGAGAAGGGAGAATTCAGGTGGGCTAGATAAATTAATAGAGACTACCTAAATCAAAAGTTCTCAATCTTGGCTGCACATTGGAATTACCTTGGATCCCACCTAGGTCCTGATTTAATTAGTCTGAGGTGTGGCCTTTGCATTGGAATTTTTTAAAGTTCCCCAAGTAAATTTAAGGTACAGCCAAAGTTGAGAACCACTGCTGCAAAGGATGTAAACCTTGAACTGCCTGTTAAGGTTTGGTGGGAGTGGGATGGGTAGAAGAAAGGGGGGGTGGGGGGATGGTAAGTGCAAAAATTAGCACTGAAATTTGAAAGGAGAGTTGAGCTGAGAAGAAACTATTGTTGGAAAAGAAACCAGCCACCTGGCAGCTCAGTCAGCACTTCCTATGATGGTATTTAATTAGTGAGGGTCCACCAGTTTACAGCAAAGTCTTCACACACCAAGAATATCAATTATCAGATTAACAGTCTCTCAGAAACTGTCTCAATAACTGGACTCAGAAAACATTGAAATATAAGTCAAAATGTTAAAGTATCCCTTTAGAATAGAGGCATAACAATCTGGCAAATCAGATATTGTAATGACATTGGAGAAAAGCTACACAGGAAGTCAAATTATAATCAGAAGGTAGCTTAAAGAATCATAACAAGGAGAACAAACTATACAATTCCGGGGGTTATCACAGCAACTTTGGAGAATTGTACGCTTCCATCTCCTCTATGTATGCATACCTCATTTATGGAGACCAGATACCCATGCAATTTCAGAACAACTCTTCTGCATCATGCTCTAAAGCCTTGTTTTTCTTTGCTTTCATGCTACTGCCTACTTCCTTTGGTATATTCTTCCTTTAGCTATTTTAATGCCAATGATTATATTACAGTTAAACTTTGTCTTATTCTTCCACATTGGGCCTGGGAGATATAATGTCTCTATATTCACTTTATTTTTTTAATTATCAGAGATGTGCAGAAACCTTATTTTTGTCACCTATAGGAGAGAATTGGGAATAAGGCAGAAAACTGTAGCAGAAAGGATGTGCTCAGAAGTAATGAGAATTCAGTTTGCAGAGATCTCGTGAAGACAAGAATCATGAAAAATGGTGTATTTATTCAAACCTCCCACTGCCCCTATCAAAATTCTGGACATATAACATGAATTATCGATATTATTTCCTTGAATGTTATGTGTGAACATCTATATATATATTTATTATAATATGTTCATATTTTATTTAACTCACCAAGAATTTATTTGTCTTTATTTGTTGAGAGAAAGTAAGTGGGATAGTAGTAGGTCTTCCCTCTTTCCTCTTGCAACTGTTATTTGTAAAGGAAGTCTTTTCACTATAGTGCTATCCTAAAACTCTAGATCAGTTTGGCTTCCAAATCACAGTCCTTTTGCTATTTCATGAGATTAATCCTTTCTTCATTTCAACAAGATGTCATGGTTAAAAGTTGAAATCAATACTTTGATTTTGAAAAATTCAAATAAGAAGAAAATATCATGACCACCTGCCAAGATAGCATCTATGAGTGTTGCTGATGAATTATGAAAAGGAAGAAAAAATTCTAATCATTGGATTTTAAAAGTAAGTTGATCATTTTAGCATCTCTTGTATGTGGAATTGAAGTCTTGGTTCATAAAAAAATGAAAACAGAGATTTATACATCATACACACTTTTGTTTTATTAGAATCAGTTAGCTTTTAGATGATACTAGCTTATTGTCATTTGCTATTTAAACAAAGAAATGGGGTAGCGGATGTGGCTTAAGTGATTGGGCATCCATCTACCATATGGGAGGACCCAGGTTTGATCCCCCGGATCTCCTGGTAAAAATGGGGAGCAGTCCAGCTAGGCCTGCGCAGCTGCCTCAAAGCATTTCTGGAAGATTAGTGCAATTCAACCAAACCTCAGCTACAAAGAAATAGATTCAGTGGAGTTACAGTCATAAATTCATGTTTTGGTTCCATATCTTATACTTAGTTCACTGCCTGGGTTAAAAATCATACAAAGTGACTTAATTTACCTTCAGGCCATAAGCTTACTAATCAATAATCTTTTTGGACCTTCTTTTTTTCATGTTATTTCTGATGCTTACCCAAGTTACCCTGGCCCCAATAGACTGGCTTTGCATTTATTCTGTTCTGGAGGAAATCACTTAATTTCTACCCAGACACCTGAAGTTCTGACTATTCTCTTCCCACAATCCAATACCTGGAGTCTACCAAACATGCCATAAATTAATAAAAATACCAATCCAACTTTTTCTAACTAATCCTCGAATCAAAGAGTTTTAATTGTAAAACTTGAGCCCCTCTTTTTCCAACACCTGTGAATTCTATCATCTCAGAATATGTGAGGCCACAGTCTTTAAACAGTAGTGATAGGTTGATAGTTAAGAAGAGATCATATTTATTTTTCCCCTAAATTTGTAACTATAAGAAATGCTAAAAAAGAAGAGAAAAAAATTTTAAATACAAAAAAAACAAAAGAAAGAGAGAGAAATGCTAATGGTTCCAGAAAGTTTCCAAAATTCTTCAACATGTTTCAAATAATTCAGTGGTGTAAAATATGATTAGTATGATTAGTTGCATTTATTCAAACACTTGCATGAGCTATCACTTCAGGGAAAGATAGAAGGTTCAATTTCTATCAAATATTTAGAAAGTTCTTGGGGTTTAAATGGATATTTTATGTATTATAAAAAATAATCTTTCTTCTCAGTAGTCATTTTCAAATCCTACAAGAATTTTTATATGATTGGATATAAATCACTATTAGAACATTAAGAGTAGCTAACAGTAACTAATGACATTCTATTTTACTTTTCTTTCTGGGTGTCATTTTGTTACTAGTCTAAATCTGATATAGCTATTCCTGGAGAATTTCAGCCAAACAGATAACAGTCATATGACCAAAATCATAAGAAAATAGGAGCGAGAGGGGGGAGAGAGAGACATGAGGCGAGGGTGGTGAGGGAGGCAGTTGAGAGAGAGAAAAGGTTAAAATGAAGTGCAAACATGTTTCTGAGGCCAGAAGAGCACAGTAAATTCACACTTCTTAGTACTGTAACTTCTTTCACACCAAAATTGTCTTAGACTTTCCCAACATGTCAAGAACAAAAAGAAAGAAAAAAAGAAATCAG
>JAQZBX010044531.1:0-21331 GCA_029593785.1 Cabassous unicinctus
AGTGTGGACTTAGTAAGGGGTCTGTGGTTTTCACCTGACTGGCAAAGGGGTCCGTGGAACAAAAAGGTTAAGAAACCCTGATCTAGGCAAGGATCAGAGCAAGAAACATCTTTTTTCCTTTGTTCAGAAGGTTCAGATTTATAATGAAGGTACTGAGGTTCATTTACAGCTATATTTTTGATGATCTGTGTGACAGTTTGACATTATTTTTGTGAATCCCAAAAAGAGAAAGATTACGTTTGTAAACTCATCTATTCTTCTGGGTGTGATACCCTTTGATTATATTGGATTCAGTTGAGGTGCCTTTGATTAAATTAACTGTTAAGATTAGGGCTTTGATTGGACCACATCAGTAAGGCGTGACTCACGTTGAGTCCCCGCCCCCTTGGTGGGCCTATATAAATGGACACTCACTTAAGAAGACATGCCGGAAGAGAGAACTCTGTCATTTTTAATCCTGGGGCCCAGGGGATTCATGTGATAGTTTGCAGCTGACCTTGTGAAGAGACCAGAATTGCTGAGACTGATATAGAAAGACTAGAAAGAAATGAGCTCAATGCAAGGAGAGAGAGAAAACTCTGAAAGAGAAGCCCTAGGCCAGCCTGCAGCTGAGAGGGAGGAAGCCCAGAGGGGAAGGCTGAACTCTTGAAGAGATCAGCAACCATCTTGCTTCAACACATGGCAACTGACTTTGGTGAGAAAGCAACCATGACTCTTTGTCAGACTCTTTGGGGACTTGTAACTATTAAGGTTTTACCCTTTATAAAAGCCAACAGATTTCTGATACTTTGCATCGGCACCCCTTTGGCAGACTAATACAATCTGTTTCAGAAAGGTCACTCAGGAATGTGAATAATAGACCAGACTAAACTCTAGTCTGGGAATTAAAACCAAGGGCCTGGCTCAGGCCAGAGGTAATGGGAATGGGGTGAATGGGGTTTGTAGGAAAGACATTAGGAAGCAGTGTGACGAAATATGGTGATGGGATGGGAAGGTAGAGAAGGCTTCAGACCAGCTCAGGTAAATGGATGGATGGTGATGCCATTCCCCAAAATAGCGAGGAAAGGAGGTAGATTTGGGAGAAGTAAGAAGGTTAATTTTGAACCTGTTTGAAGTGTCTCTGGGATTTACAATTGGAGGCATCCCATGTAATGAAAACATAAGAAAGCACGCTATCCTAGTCTGTTATAAAATCACAATCTATACTTAGCACATTTCAATTATAGTTTCTTTTTCCTATATCCACCTCACATAAAAAAAAACATTTTTTTCTGAGGAGGTTTACAGAGAGACCATGACCAAAGGATTAGGTGCTAGGCACCAGGAATTTTCCATGTGGATATAATAACTGGAATTTCACTATGAAAATATGGGAAAAGTATAGCCTAAGCCTATAAAATCTTGATGGGTCTAGATGATATTAGTTTTAACATCTTAATAAAATCTCCCTCTGAGTGTTCTAGATGATCATCTCAAATGTGAAAAAAAATAGGCTCAAGATGAAAAGAATAAAGTATTATTTACCCAGAAGATGGTTAATTTGTAGACCTTGGGTTGCAAGATAAAATATAGGATGCTCACTCATGTAAGTGAGCTTCGGATAAAAAATGAAAAATTTTAGCATGTCCCAAATATTGCATGGTACATGCTTATACTAAAAACTTGTTTAATCTGAAAACTAAATTTTAGTGGGTAGGTGGTATGTTTATTTGCTAAGTTTGACAATGTTATATAAATATCATAACATCAAAAGGAAGCTTCAGTTGAAACTATAAAGTATAGTAGCTGTATTAGTGTCCTATTGCTGCTGTAACAAATTACCACAAATTTAGTGACTTTAAACAATAAGCTTATTATATTACAGATCTAGAGGCCAGATGTCTGAAATGGGTTTTAGTGGGCTAAAATCAAGGTGCCGGGAGGGCTGTATTCCTTCTGGAGGCTCTAAGGAGAATCGCTTCCCTTGCCTTTTCCAGCTCCTAGAAGCTGCCTACATTGCTTGGCTCATGGCCCCTCCTCCATCTTAAAAAGCCAACAGTGTAGCTTCTTCCAAACTCCAACCTCTCTCTGACTATGACCCTTCAGCTTCTCTTATATAAAGATCTTTGTGATTACATTGAGTCTACTCTTAATAACCTAGGATAATCTCCCCATCTCAAAATCTTTAAATTAATCACATCTTCTAAGTTCCTTTTGCCATGTGAAGTATCATATCCACAGGTTTCAGGGATTAGGACATGCAGACATCTTTGGGGGGCCATTATTTTGCCTGCCATAGAACTTTCAATAAAAGTTAGATTCATAGATATCAACTCTACAGTGAACAAACATTTTTTGTACTCTGTGGGATATATCACTTTTGGTTTCCTTAGATTTTTCATCTTTTTTTTTCTCTGCTAGTCTTAAGAACAGGAATCTGGAAAGCAGCTGGTAGATTAACACTGTAGTAACATACTGCAAATCTTGCTGGGCTGGGTGTGAAGAAATCCAACTGTACTAGAGTAGAGGATTGTCTTGAATTACAGTGGGGTAATGGAGGGATGGGTGGAAGAAGGGGTTGATGGTGAGCACGTAATTTTAAAGACACCCCAAAGCTCCCTCTAGGATGCTGACAAGGCTGTGGACATCAGAAGGCAGAGTGATTCGATCCTGAAACAATTGGAAGAATAGTTCTTTTACTTTACTTAACCTTTCTTTAAAGAAAAAGCATCAAGAAGAATGTGGATAAAGTATTTAGGATAGGTCAGGATGATACCAAAGCAACTGATGAATTTGACATTTCAATCAATTGGACAATTTCTCCAGTGGGGGGAAAATACACCAAACTTATTATTTGGTGCCATATAGAAAAGGAAAAAAAGTTATTCAATTTTACTTTTTAATTGATTATGACCATACAAAAGTTCTATTAAATTCCTATTATGTCCTAGGCACTGAGCCAAGGACATACCAATTTTACCTACATTGTTTTATTTACTCCTCACAACAATTCTTCAAGGTAGGCATTATTTTGTCCATTTTACACCAGCAGAAACAGAAGACTAGAGGGATTAATTTACTTTTCCAAGGTGCAGCAGGCTTAATGTCAGAGTAAGAATTTGATTCCAGGTGTTCCGTAACCCTACTTCACTTTATCTACTGTCATACTTCTAGAATGTTGTCACAAATAGCTTTAAGAGCTGTAAAATGAGGTATGAAATGCCAATTTGAGAAGTTTTTATTGTTCTTGTTTCCTCCATGGGAGAAACTTCTGTTGGACATGTGTAAATTTCTTTCAGTTTCATGGAAACACCCGAGTAGCAATTATTTAACAAGGATAATTATGTCTCTCTCTAGAAAAGTACAGCTGCCTTGTTTTCCATCTCTTTGCAGCCTGTCTTCTCTTACCCCCATGTATCCTAATATTTGTTTCATGAGATTAAACTGGGTAATACATTCTGAATGTTGAGGATATTTTGATCTTCTCTGGAGGAGACATGAATTTCTGACTCTTCTTAAGGATCCTCTTTTGTTCTTTGTACAGTGAAGCTTCAGGGGAGTATTTTTTTTTTTTTATCATGCCCCGCCCCCCACAGGATTTCATTGTTCTGAGGCATTCAGGGTTTGGGAACCCTGAAAAACTGGTAAGAAAGTGAGAGGCGTGGGCCCATGTCCAGACCCACCCAATGACATAAGCTGAGACAACCTCGCTTTGCCAGATTTGGAAGCTTTAGCATGCTTTGCTGCAAATATGTTTTTCTGAACACACCCAAATCCCAAATATTTTCATCTTCTCTGTAGAGAGAAAATTAAACTCGGCTTCCCACCATATGCTTTGTCAAATAACAATGTAATGCTGAGAAAAAAATGTAGTCTAGATTCCCTGCAACTCTCCTACTTGGGGCAACTTTCTTCCTTATAAGAGAATCTCAAGAGACAATGAGTTTCAGAATTGTCCTTGGACATTTTTTGTTCAAGAATTTCTGAAATATTTTGCTTCTGTTGAGTAATTCAGAGAAAGAGAAAAATGTACAGCTTTCTCCTAGTTTGGTAAATGCAAGTGACTTAACATGGAGTGATTTTAAAGCAAACTCAGTGATTTAGTTTCCATTCTTCACTTGAGCTTTTTGTTTTTTTTTTTAATGAGACTGCATGATTTGCAGGTGGATAGGGACTACAGTCTTGCAACTTTAGCATCTAGTGATATGGAAAGCAGCACCGTGTGGTGGAATTGGGCAAACCTGAGTTTCAGTCTCAACATTGCCACTTACTAGCAGTGTCACCCTAGATAAATTATTTAGCTTCTCGGGTCCTTAGCTAGCTCAATTGCAAAGTGGGGTAATAGCATTCTCCTTAGGATGTTAGTGTGATGAATTCATAAGATAATATATATATATAAAGCGCCTGGTACATAGTAAGTGCTCAATAAGAGATAGCTATTTTTTTCTTTCTTCCTTATCACTTTGTACATCGTTGGCCTTCCTTCAAGGGGAGAAAGGAAAAAAGGAAGGAAGGAAGGAGACAACTAAAATCACAGTTCTTTCTTTTCTCCAAAGTGCTGTGGAAAAAAATGAGGACCACCCAAAGGAGAACAGGAAAATGCTATTTATTCAGAGTTTCCTAAAGCTAGGGAGTCAGCCAGCATCACTTGGCTTTGGTAGAGACTTCAAGGCAGCCCAAGGAGTGTAACAGCTTTATAGTGGAAAAAAAAAAGAGATTTCAAGTATGCCCTGGTTTGAAGATGTTGGCATAGGGAAGCTGGAGGCAGGCTAACTAGAAGTGGGGCATCCTAAGTGATTGGTCGAGAGAGCATACTTGGCTTTCTCTGGTTGGCCCAAAATTGGAAATGGGAGGGGTGGACAACAGTTAGGAAAGCTGGCAGTTATTGATCCGGTTCTGGCTGTTCTGGGGTCAATTGCTAGAAAAGTTGTGAGTTGGCCTTGAGGGTGGGCGTTCCATTTTTAGATATGGTCTGGCCCTTGCACCTTTGTATACTTAGTCTCTCAATGTATTTCCCTCTTCCCAAAAAGTCGTTGAGCCCTACACTTGCTCCTTCTCACTTTTGCACATGTTTGCGCTGATCCTGTTTACTACCCACCATAATTTTTTGGCTCTTGATTATAATAAATCACAATTATTCACTGAACTCCCTCCATATACTAGTCACCCTGCTAAACGTTGTGGAGAATATGAAAATAAGTAAGACAAAGATCCTTCTCTCAAAGAGCTTTCTGTTCAATAGAATATATAAGACATAAAGTTGTAATATAAGGGAGAAAAAAAATGTAATAAAAGAGTCCATTAAAGTACATCGGGAGAGAAGATCAGGAGGTTTTCCTATGGGAAACAACATTTGTGCTGGTCTTAAACAGAATGTGAACTTGAAGAAAAGTAGCCTAAAGCCATCCAAGAGATAAGCAAATGGATCCACAAGCAAATTGTATGAACAGGGTAAAAAAAACATAATAACTGCTAACAATTGAGCACTTATTATGTGTCAGCTCTATGATAAGTGCTTTACATGCATTATTTCATTTGATTATCATAACAAACTGTGGAAATAAATTTCTATAGGTTCAATATCTTTGATTCAGTCTTGATTAAAATTAAGATGAGTCCAGAGGGCAAGATTTCCAACAGCAGGAAATTTAAAAGTGTTAGAACATTTGAGCTGTTTCCATAAGGGCTTTGAGAATACAAAACACTCATTAACCTTAACTTTGAAAAAAATATATATATACCTATAAGAAAAAAGACTGGAGAATAGTAACCTGTCAATAGCATGTGACAACCCATGTGAAAGCCCACCAGAATCTCTTGGGGTTAGGAAACATACCTGTTGTCTTCTTTCAAAATTATGCAAGTGTACTTAGGCCTTTCATTGACAAAAATATGATTTTGGTACTGTATTATCCCTATTTCAGGGCTAAGGAAATTGAGATTTAGAGAGGTTCATTGTGGTGGCCATGACTTTGTGGCTTGCAGAACTCTAACTAATGCCAACTTTGCTCTAAAAACCACCTTTGCATTTGCTTGCACTAAGTCCATACCTTCATTCCATGGACTGCTGCTCTCAGCCAGTGAATGAGTGTGGTGGGGATACTAAGGCAGACCTGTTCCTGGGAGACATGGGACTCCTCTAACAGCCAATGGCCTTGCTGAACCTTCACTAGACTCTACAGTAGTCTAGGATACATCTGCCCCATCTTCCTTCCCTTACTCCATCACTCAAGGTCAGATTTGCATCAGGGACTGTTGGCTCTTAAAGCCTTCCCTGGCTCTCACCCCATTTTTCTCTTGCAAGTGTTCCCCTTAATAAAATCATTGCTTCTTAATCTTGTGTTAACATATGCTTTTTAGGGTACCCAGTGACTTGCCCAAGGTCACACAGTGATAAAGTGGCAAAACCAGGACTCACACCCAGATTTGTATGGCTCTGGAAGAAGGGAAGGAGTAGGGGGGATTAAGTTTGCACAGTGGTAACTGCTAAAAATTCTATATAGATAGTCTTTGTGAAAAATTCTGTGAAAAGTTGGTTGGATTGCAATCACCAATTCCCAATGGACTTTATTTAGAAATAGGATAGTGAAACACCCCTCTGGAATATCCACTAGTTTGAAAGCTCCAAGAGAGTTTGTTTGTCTTTTTCATGGCTGTATCCCATGGTACAGGAGAGCACCTGGCATGCATGAACAATGAATGACTAAAATTAAAGTGTTTAACTCAAAGTAGATCCTGTGAAATATTAGCTTCTTCCCTTTCTGGTGTCCTGTTAAAGACTTATATCAGTTTCAAGAGACACCTATTCCAAGAATACATGCACTTAAAACATGATGTCTAAACAAGCGATATCATAAGCTACTGAATGAATGTCAAATCCTGAAGTTCAGAGCTTATGCCTAATAGGTAGTTTTGAGCAGGGCTATTTACTCTTGTCCTCATGTACCAGCTAACTGCTGAGATGTGTCAAAACTAAACATAATAAAAATAATGTTTTTTGATGATGGTTATAGGGAAGGAGTTTGGGCAAACACTAGTTAGCCCAAGCAATATACTGACTTAAATGTAACAACACTCTTATAAGCTCACTTTGTTCTTTAGTTGCTTTGATAGTATCTATATCACAATGTTGCTATGAATATTAAAGTTGCTGCATGTATATAAGGAAAATGAATCTTATTTTGTTGGCTTCATATTTGGAGAGGTTTTAGATCACTGTCTGCAGCTGTTCCATTCATCTGCCCCATGGGATATAAGCTTCCTCTCAATTAGAAACAGAGTGGGTGTCACCATCCCGAAATCCTCATGATTGGGGAATGAACAATGGACTAAAGTAGACTTACTATTATTATTCTATTATAGACTTATTATTATTCTAGCAATGGAAGAATTTTTATCATTTTTATAAAGACAATGGCCACCAGAAATTCTGATGGGAAACAGAGGGAAGAATAGTTGTAATATAGGGGCATTTTCAGGATGTTGGAATTGTCCTGCATTACATTGCAATGATGAATACAGGCCATTGTACATTTTTTCTTAACCTATAAATTGTGCAGTGCAAAGTGTAAACTATAATGTAAATTATAGTCCATGGTTAATATCAATGCTTCAATATGTGTATATCAATTGTAACAAATGTACCACACTAATGAGAGATGTTAATGTGGGAAAGTGTGGGAGGGGGAGGAGGGGGGCATATGGGAATCCCCTATATTTATACCCCTCCTTGTTTTTTTGCCTTCACTGTCTGCTTTCTGTGTCTGTTCATTGTGTATTTGTCTTGTTTTTTTAGGCGGCACCGTGAACTAAACCTGGGACCTCCCATATGGAAGGGAGGTGCCCAATGGCTTGAGCCACTCCCACTCCCCACTTGTGTCTCTCATTGTGTTTCCTCATTGTGTCTCTTCATTGCATCATCTTATTGCGTCAGCTCACTGCACCAGCCCATATCATCAGCTCGCTGTCTTGCTTGTCTTCTTTAGGAGGCAACAGGAACTGAACCCGGGACCTCCCATGTGGTAGGCCCAACTGCTTGAGCCACATCTGCTTCCAGATCCCCTATACTTTTTATGTAGCATTTATATAATCTAAAGCTTCTTTAAAAAAAATAAAAAATGAAATAAAATAACCAAAAAATTGAACACAATAAAAATAATTAGGCACACTCAGATTTTAATTATGTTTATTGAGAGACCAGGAGAAGACTGAAGCTAGCATTTAATTCTATGTTAAAAATGCATTAAAGTTATGCTCAATTTAAAGTTATTTTTATAATTATGCTGCTTTTGATTATTCAATTAAGAGTTTCTGTTTCATCCATTAATTCCATAAAGGAATCTTGGATATGGTTGAATGTGAAAGAATGCATTATAATGACCAGAGACACATTCCACTGCTGCTAGAGTCTTTTCCTAAATGAATCCCTATTGAATGTCTCAATGAAAGACTTCTGCAGACTCTGGGAGAATTTGCTGTGGTTATTGCTTCAGGACTGTCAAAGACGGGTAGGTGGGAAACTCTGTTTGCAGCCACCATGCATACAAAACCATGTTATACATAATTGGAGGGTGTAGTCACAGATTTCAGCTTCAAAAAGTCATGAGCATATTGAGTCTCATGTTGCCAATAGCTATATTAAAAAAGCATGGACCTCCAGCATTGGTCTCCTGCTTCTCTAGCTAAAACGATACTTTTTTCCTAGGTATGATGACATGGAATTCAGGTGGATATTGTGATTGTTGAAGGGTTCTGGGTTTTCTAAGAATACATATGGCTTTTATGTACATTTTCCATTTCCCTTATTCCATACAAGATACATTAATTAGGCAAACAAAGTGTTCACATTAGTATTCCTCATGATTGGGGGCCCATTTTCTTAGTTATTGGCATATTCATTTAATTAAATAGACCAAAAAATGATCTCAGCTATGGTTTACAGATAGAAATAACTCATATTTAAGAAAAACAGAATGCAAAATAATTCTGCTTGTGTATTGTATTTTGATTTGTCTTGTATCAACTTAGCTAAGCTGGAACTATTTCTCACAGAATTTTCTTCCCTGAATTGTTCTAGGTTAGTGTGTGTTGTGAAAGACATTTCACACAGGATTTGAAAGGGGAACATAAGCAATAGCCATTTTATTTTTGCCCTCAGAAGGTCGGAGCAGTTCATGCACATTGGCTTGGATCTTCTGGTTCACCTTTGGCATGAGCAGCTGTTGAACATCTCCAGCTCCCACCAGATCCCTCCTTCACCTTTTCCTTCTCCTGGGCCAGGTGGATATTCAGTTCCTTGATACAGAGTGCTAGCTTCTCCTGTAGGTCACCTGACTCTTCAAAGTTGGAGGCTTGGAGGCTGTGAGAGACCTACTTGGGTTCTGGCTTGTCATCGTGGGGTCTAGTTTGTCTTTGTTTTCCCTCACTTCATGTCCATCTTTTCTTCCTGATGGCCTGCCCTTCTGACCAGAAATAGATACAAAGGAAACAGCAGAATGTTAACTGTTTAACTCCCGTAATTGAGTGAGATAAAATCTTTACCATAATCTCCTATTATATAGATAACATCCTAGTGGTTTTGTTTCTCTGATTGAACTCTGACTGATACAATGATACAACTGGGGTTGTTTTTTTTTGTTTTTTTGGTTTTTTTTAGGCACCAGGGACCAAACCTGGACCCTTCTGGGAAGCAGGTTCTCAACCACTTAAGCCACATCTGCTCCCCCAATTGGGGTTGTTTTGGTGTTCAAGGGTATTTAAATCAGAATTCCTTTCTCTAAGACAGTGTAGCCACAGGGAGTCACAAACTAAGGACCTATATTGATGCAACAATCATGCTAATAGGTGAGCTGAACTGACAGGAAGTATAATAAGAATCTGAATATTAAGAAGCAAATGCCCCAACATGGGACATGACTCTCAGGTTGATCCTCCCTGGCACCAAGGGATTAATACCAAGCACCAACTAATAATGCTTTTGGAGAAAGCCCTAGACCAAAAGGGGGAAATACTGAATGCAAATGAGTTTTTATGGCTAAGAGATTTTAAAGTGAGTCAAGAGGTCATTCCAGAGGTTATGTTTATGCACATCTCAGGAGAATTTCACTGTGTGCCACAGTAAACAGTGCCTCAGTTAGGGGTGCTCCTGGAGACTCTAGAGACAGCTAGACACTGTAGGCAGTGCAGACAACACCAGGAAGTTGGCACTCCATCAGTGGGTCTTACCTTAAATATCTCCCCAATGTATCAGAGTTAGATTCATCTATAATTTTCCTACACATGGTTCTTCTGCCCTGTTTATTTGAACCCATAATTAGCACTATACCCATTAAATACATGGACCAGAGACTTAATCTTCTGGCTGTTCATATGCTAGGTGAGCCCTCAATCTCAGCAGAGTTGCAGCTAACACCTACTCTCCAGTTCATCAGACTCAACCAGAACAATTAACAAAAGGATGATGATGGACAACTCACATCCCAAGAAGCAGAGAGTATCAGCAACTGCAAGCAAGACAGTTCCATCCATCTGCCCTATGGTATCTAAGCCCCCTCTCAGTAGCAAGCAGAGTAGGCATCATCATCCCAAAATCCTCAAGGTTGAGGAAGGAACAAAAATAAGGCAGGTGGGGGGGGGGGATGCAACTATGGGCTAAATTAGACTTACTATTCTAGTAATGGAAAAACTTGTAATATTGATATAAAGCCAGTGGTTACCAGAGGCTCTGAGGGGAGGAAGAGGGAACAATAGGTGTAACATGGTGAATTTTTGAGACATTGGAATCATTCTGCATGATATTAAAATGACGGATATCAGCGATTATACATTTTGTCAAAACCTAGAAAATTGTGTTGAGCAAAGTGTAAAACATAATGTAAACTATAGACCATGGTTAGTAGCAATGCTTCAATATATGTTCATCAATTGTAACAAATGTACTACATTCATGAAAGATGTTAAAGGGGGAAAGTGTGGGAGGGGGAAGGGGTGGGTATATAGTAATCCCCTATATTTTCAATGTAACATATATGTTATCTAAAGCTCCTTTAAAAATAAATTATTTAAAAAATTGTAGTTTTTAGACTATGAGATTTTCCAGCCGATTCATAACATCACTTCTTTTGTGAAATTAGAATTAATATTGCTATTACATATTTAATGTACTAAATCACTTCCTCTATCTTGTTCCTAGCCACAACAAGGAAAGGATAGTACAGTGGATTTACATCTTAAGTGGGAGGTATATTTTAAACCAGACTATAACTTGAAAATTGCACATAGTCAAAATTATGCTTGGAAATCCATTGAATTACTTTAAATTCCTAGGTCACCACTCTGCTTGCTACTGAGAAGGGGCTTAGATCCCATGGGGCAGAGGATGGAACTGACTTTTTTGTAGTTGCAGATACTCTCTGCTTCTTGGGATAGATATATTCTTTTAAAACACAAAATAAGGGGCATGCTATAAGACCTGGAAAAACAATACACATTGAACTTGCTCCATGAGCTAAGCTGATAGACAGCATTGGGTAGTGCTGGAAGCTTGGATTTTGGAATCAAGACAGACTAAATCCAGACATTTATTGCTGTGTAACCATGGGCAAGTTATCTAACCTCTTTGGTCATCAGTTTCTTTAATAGCAAAATTCCACTTATCTAACATTGTTTTGAGGGCTAAATGAAATAACACATTAAGACCAAACAAATGCACAGATGAATACAGGATTTGCTGTGCATTTACAAGTCCACTGTCACCTGTGCACATGTTTCATCTTTTTTAAAAAACTGAAAATGCCTTGAGGGTGGGTCTGTGCCTTTTTCATTGTTTCTAGTACTATGTGAAGCATTCAGTAAATAGATGCTTATCTTTATGGCCAATGCAGTATACCTAGATCTGGTGTTTATTATATCTTCTCTTATGGGAATCAAAGTAGGTAAAGCTGACCACTATGTTTGGAAATCTGAGTATGCATGGATGAATAACTGAGAATCGCCATGCCTGGTGTAAGTTAGTGCTTTCTCATTTGCAGATCTTGGAAGGCCTGATAATGCAGTTATGAAAGCACACCAGTGGATGTCACCCTTGAAACACACAAATGTGCTGTTAGGTTCTCTTTGGTCAAGCAAGGCAGACACTGCCAGATGTTTGCTTCTCTTCCCCCAATGGTGTGGGAAGTGATATGTTCTCCAGATGATATCCATCATCATGGAGCCTTCCATGTTGCATCTTCATCCAAGGGTAGAAAGAAGAATTGGGGAAAGCTTTGCAAAGCATGCTTTTATCTATAGGAATGGTGTTTGTTGACTGATGGAATTTGGGGAATGTCTCTTACTGAATTAATATAATTCAAAAATGTTTTTCAGCTGTAATAGTAGTTGCCTCTGGGGAAGAAAAGTAAGGGATTTAGGCATAAGAATGGGAAAGAGATTTGCTTTTCATTTTTGTATCTGTTGTCTGTAGTTTTGTTCATACATAATAAATCATGTGTTTGTTAATGAATTACCCATTCAAAAGTAAAGATTAAAGAATAAATAAAATATTGTTTGGCAAATCTTAATAGTATACTCTTTTTTTCCTTGAATTATTTATTGTGCTGCTTACTGACTATGGAAGCTTCTATTTTGAAAAAATCTTGCTGATGTGCCCTGCTTTCCAGTCAAACTAGTCTCATGCAGACTTTAATTCATATTCATATTCATATTCATTTAATCAAATACATATTATGCACCTAACTATGTGCTAGGTGTTGTACAGGTGAGGGGGTACAGTGGTGAATAAAATACACAGGATTTTTAAAAAAAGTGAACTAATAAGGATTACACTTAAAGGAATATGTAAATTTCTAAGTAATCCTTGCCTAGTTTCAGGTTGTATAAAATTCATAGGCAAGTTTACAATAAAAGCACAGTTTATAATTTTATAAGAGGAAGAACATATTAAGGAGTTGTTAAAATCAACAGTTTCTCATCTGGGAATGTAAATTGGTACAACCTGTTGCTAGAGCAATTTGGCAATATGTCTCAGAAACCTCAGGAGTTGTCATAATTTTTGACCCAGGAATTACACTTTTAGAAATCATCCTTAGGTGGCAAAGAAAGATGTATTTTAAAAGTATGTACAATAAAGCTTTACTAAGACCTCTTTATATTAGAGAAAAATTAGGAGCAAGAAAGAAGTAATCACCCCTTAATGGAACAGTGTGGCCAGCATGACGCAGTTGCCAAAGCTTTCTTTATGACTCTCAAACTTTCAACCATCCCTTTGCCTTTGGATGACTTTGTGTCACTGCCACCAGGCAGGAATTTGGCAAGAGGTAGGCTCTCTTTACTTTGACTTCTGGTTGGGACCGGAGAGAGGGCAATATGGACCACCAATACTGCACACAATGTAAGATGTCCCACCAGAGAGAGGGAAAGTTGTGTCTTAGGCAAAAAACTGATAGAAGTCCACTACAGTTGATGGCGAAATAGATCTCCAATTTGAGTTGGTTTCACTTCTCTCTATACACAGGAATGAATTTCAGGTTGAAAAAGATAGAACATTTTCAAGATGATACTAAAGTGTAAAGATGGGTTGAGAGCCACCTAGCTGCTCTAAATGATTTCAAGTATCTAGGGCAAGGCAGATTAAATCCTGGGCTACTGAAGGAGTTGGCAAATGGAATCATCAAGCGGGCATCAGAGATGTCTAGGCCATTGTGAAGTAGAGAGATGCTGGAAAGCTGGGCACAAAGGAAGATTTTTGGTTTTCAAAAGCGCAAAAAAAGATTCTGAAAATGTTAGGTCTTTGAGTAGACAGGTGAAGCTTCTTAATTCTACCACACATTAAGAATAGTTGGGTGATGTCATATTATGATTGCCTCTTATGAGACCCTCTCACCGTTTCCTCTTATTTTCTTTTATCTTATTTTATTCCATATTCTATTCTAGGCCATACTTTGACCTCTCAACATCTACCATCTCCAAACTTTTCTCCATATTTATTTTCCTTAGAAGGGGTATTTCTGTTACCCATGTTCAGGTGATCCAGGGTAAAATTTGAAATTGATCAGTGCAACCAAAAATGAAAAGATTGGGAAGTGCTTTATTAAGTGGCAACCAGCCTAAGGTGAACTCTAAACAACTTGGTTTAACCTTACCCATGTCATTCATCCTATCTGGACCTCAGTTTCCTCATCTGTAAAATGACCTCTAAACTTCCCATCTTGGAAATTAATAAAACGTGTGAACAAAGAAGGGCTCACACACTTTATTAATTTCTGAAACAGAGGACTTTGCTTGGGAAGGAGATTAAGACAGGCTGAAACAAGCCCTACTGTTTGGCATACTGAGATCTGCAGATAAACTGTAGCACATCCTCATTTATCTACTGCAATAGACATCAATAATCTTCTTCTCTTGTTTTTGGTTTACCCTTCAAGGTTTGCTCAAACCCAACATTTGAAACAACCTCCAAAGAATGGAGGAGCTGTGGCTGCAGCAGTTTGAAAGAGCCTATCAGGCAAGCAGTCAAGTTCTATCTTCTGTAGTTCTGGCCATTGTTTCTGCTGCATATCAAAGAATGCTTTTTTTCCATCTCCATATCATGTTGCCAAAGAGGTAATAATAATGAAGTGTTAGTCTGTAAGAGAAACAGCCATGCATCATATGCATGTCTTTCTTTGATCCAGCTGAGCCAGATGATAGTTATTTTTATGTCAAGAGAGCAATGACAAAAGGCTAGCCAATGCTGTAACGTTTTAGCTGGGTGTGTGTCAGCTGAGGACAGATGAGTGTTTCTGTTCTAAAGGAAGTCTAAGAAAACTCGGTTTTATTTGTTCATAGTCTAGATGTAACAACTGGTACTCAAAAGCCAGTTTATTAGAGTGGAGCTTCTGAGGTATGAGAAAGATTATAACATCTCCTTTTCTACCTTTCCTGTGAAATGACACCCTGAAGGCAGGAGTCTGTGTGCATGGTTAGAAGTGTTAGCTTCTTGTTCATTCTCATCTGTTTTGAATGTAAGCTAGTTTTTTTTGGTGCTACCTGGGAATGAAGCTGCTTATAATTTATTTATTTATGTTTTTAAGGAAGTGCTTTCCTAGAGTGCAGCCAAATAATTTGAGCTGTGGTTTATTCAGAAGTGAAATTAAAAATTACAAGCATGATGGAACACCACTTGATAATAGGTTTGATAATGCTAATTTATTAAGTTTTAAACCTTGTTTTTAATCTTACTTAATAAGGAGTATTTAGATGTTTTGTTCACCTAATGTAATGACTTTTGGGATACTGCCAAGTGCTGTAATTCCTTCTACAATTGTTGGTAACTTTGACCTTACACCAGGAATGGGGACTGTCATGCAGACAAGCATCCCTTGTATTAACTGCAGCATGGACCATGTTTCTCTCTCAATGCCCAAGTTTAAACTTTGTCAGAGAAGCAATGGTTGGGTGACTTCAATTTTCCAAGGGAATGACATTTCTGGGCCAAATAGGTCTTCCTTATATGCTAGTTGGACACTTGCCCATTTATATACACAATGCCATTAGTTCTTTTTGAGAAATAATGAGGCTATATTTCTCCAGATACTTGAGTGATGCTTTTTTATTTGTCAGTGTGTCTCACTTTACTGATTAAGGTTTCTGGTGCAAAAAAATCTACCTCTGGAGTCCTGAACTCTTTGCTAAGTATTCTGGCCCATTGTCTTTTAAAAGGGATGAAACTAAAACTCATCATACTTCACAGTTTAGAATAAGGGCATTCACTCATTTTGTTTTATATAAAATAAACTATCAAACAATCCATTCCTAAAATACCTATAGAAATGTTGCAATATTCCCCAGCTTGGGAGGATGACTCAATAAAAGGAATCTTCCCAGGGTTGGTTCCATTAAGACCAGTCCTTCAGGATCTCTAAAAACAAATTCTGGTTCATTTTACTCTGGAAATACAGTAAAAACTCCTGAAATGGATTTATGGGACCCTTCATATTTTTGCATCTGCTTAATTCTCCAGCCTTTTAGCCATACTGAGCTACTCACTCACTTCTGAGTCCCCGCAAAACTGATTACTTCTTTGGAGAATGACCTTTTTCCACTTATCCTTTTTTACTAGACCCCTGGGTAATACCTAGTCATCCACCGCATGGTAGAAAACAGCAGTTAAGAGCCAAAAGTAAACTGCCTTTACACTCACTCATTTATGAAATGAGTGAACCATGGCCCTTTCCCTTGTTCCAGTTGAGAGATCAGAGTTGGTTTAGAAGCGAGTGATGCTAGGAAGGCCACAGTCCCACAGGTCTCCAGCATCACATCCCTGTGCAATGCCCTCTGAGCAGGCATCAAGCTGACCCATTCCTTCTCAGTGAAGTGCACAGCCATGTCCTCAGAAGTGATGTTTAATTAACATACATAAAGCATGTAGCACTGTGGCACAGAGTAAGGGTTGAATCGGGGTCAGCGAAAATGATTAGGTTTCCGATTTTAACTTAGCTGTCACTGTCCTCTGGGACCATTTAGTCCTGATTTCACAGCCTCTTATGTACCCTAATTGTGCTCTGTGCTTCTATTAGTTGCCTGGGTCTGCCAGAACAAATTACTACAAACTTGGAGGCATTAAACAACAGGAACTTATTCTCTCATATTTCTGAAGGTCAGAAGTTGAAATCTTTGGAGGAGCAGGGCCATGCTCCTCCAAAAGCCCTAGAGGAGACTCTCTCCTTGCCTTTTACAGCTTCTGGTGGACTCTGGCGTTCCTGCTTGTGGAAGCATGACTCCCATCTCTGCCTCCATCTTCACGTTGCCACCTTCTCTCTGTGTGTCTCTGTGTCCTCTTCTCTTTTCATATGGGCACCAGTCATTGAATTTAGGGCCCACCTTAAAGCCAGGATGATTTCATCTTGGGATCATAATCTATGTCTGCAAAGACCTTATTTCCACATTTTGAGGTTCCAGGCAGACATGATTTTTTAGGATATACTGTTCAACCCACCACAGTGTTTACCTTATATCACTTATCACACAGTATTGTAAAAAGGGAAAGAAACCCATGCTGAGATGAGCTAGAGCAGTCCTGTTGACAGGTATTTAATGCTAATACTGTCCCACGGAATGATTATATTTCATCTCTTTTCATTCTCTCCTATATTGCATATCTCCATCACTTAAAGAATGTTCCTTGAATTCCCAAACCACTAGCCCTCAAAGATACCACATAAAAAGTGTACGTTTCAAAGGAAGGAAAGATGAAAGTCCTGTCTATGGAGCATCTCCTTCTTTCCCCTATTGGGTCCACAGAACTTCTCCTTACATACCAATTCACTACAGTGAGTCCAGGAAGCTGCTTCATTCCTTTGGCATGTGACACATTCTTTTTAGCACGTTTCTCTGGACAAAAGGGTAGAAAGCCTTGTGGAGTACATTCTAATGGAATTCTACCTCTTCCATAGACCTGTTTCTAGCTCTGCCACACATGTGGTGATCAACTTCCAGACATATGCAGTGCACAGAAGGCACATCACGGTCTTCTTTATTACTGCTTCCAATACTACTGTCTACATGCTGGAAATGCCTGCAGAATACACACAATAGCTTGTCTTGTTGACAGCTATGATGGTTTGGCACCAGTAAATCACTGGTTTTCAGGCCCTGGACTCACTGGGAGTCAAGAGCGTAAGAGGCTTGACAGTACTTGAACACACGAGAGAAACATGCAGCTTTCAGCCACTCTTTCAAATGCTTCCTGATACTGGGGAGGGAGGTTTTGTGTAGACCAATCATCTGCAGAAGTTAACTGAATTTTGCATTTGCCATCCAGATGTTTCTATGTGCTGCCTTGATTTCTTTAATCTCACTTTGCTTTCTTGGCATCAAAACAGCTGATCCATTTAGTAAGCACTCTTCTCTACCGCTCACTAAATTTTTCATTTGGTCTTACTCTGTAATCATAAGGTTAACCCTTTGAACAGTTCTGATATTACAATCCACATGTACGTGAGCACATGAGCTTGTTAATTATGTTTTAGCACGGCAGAAAATTGACATCTTTAATCCCATTAGTCATATCTGCAGGGATCTTTGATTTGGGGTGGTGGGGGTGGAGGTGCCATCACAAAGAGCTTCCAAGCAACTTTCAAGTGTCTTTGTCTTTAAGACAATATTCAATATATAATTTTATTCTTCTACCTAAATCAGGCCAATTAATAAAGCCCTCGCCATCACTACTGTGTTAGGCATAGCTGTATTCACCCATACATTTATCAAACATTCATTCAGTGCCTATTATATGCCAGGTACTGCACTAAGTGGAGGAGATGCATTATCACCAAATGCAAGGGTATGGACATGGAGTGAGGAGTGTTTACTCATGTAAACATGAGTCCATATACATGTAAACATGAGTCCAAATACTGTTGATAAGCTCATGGTCCTAAGTCATTACAGAGAATGAGTTGGAGATAGGATTTCAAGAAAGAAAGGAAAAAGCAATGCCTCAGCTCAGTGTATAGAAAGCATTTACATTTTATAAAGGCATTTCTATTAAGTTTTTGGCATAGAAGAATACACTCACATTGAATGAGAGTCCAACAGTACTTGTGTAGGCCTTTGCTATTAACTTGTAAAAACAGACATATATGGAAGTGATTTTCAATATGTTAAAGGAATACTCAACCTTGTTTTTAACTGACATTATATACATTATCCTTAATAGAGAAAACAGATTAAAAATACTTCCATTGAAGTTGTTGGAGTAGATATTGGGACCTAGGGCCCACCTGTTTAGCTTTGCTTCCTAAAATAATCCATGAGGCACCAGTAGATAATCCAAGGCTCTAAGGAAAGCTACTGAAATAGAGTTGTGCAGGGCAGAAAACTCTCCAAGCTAAGAACTGACCTCCGCTCAATTGTAGACAGAAACTGAAACCTCTTTCCAAAGAGGTGAACTTTTCATGGATGCCTGGCATATAGTGGGACAGTGTGGACACTGGCTGACCTGGAATGGAGAGATAACTCAGAACAAAAAAACAAAAGATGGACAAGTGGGAGAAAAGAGCCATTCACTGCCACTTTTGGACCACAGGGTACCCTTTTCACTGCCTGGTTTTACACTAGAATATGTTCCCAGAAGAGTGAGATTTGAGCAAAGCTGAGAGAAATGGGGTAGGAATTCTAATTGGGGGAAATGGGTACCTCTAATTCTTAAGAATGGTTAAAGGGTATGAATGGATTGGAGTGTAAATCAACCTAGGTATCATATGTAAATATTTAAATGGAGACAGATCCCAATAAGTAAAGTATCAATTAGTAGAGACACAGAAAGTTCATAATGAGGGCTTTTCATATCAATCCTAGGTATTGGATGTTTCCCTAGATTTTGAACCTTGGATATTTTTCTGACCTATGGAATGTGTTTTCTTCCTCTTCTTTGGTTGTCTAGTTTTGTCCTGACATTCATACTTTGTATATATCCTGAATCCAGATGGCCTATTGATTCTTATGTCAAGTCTCCTTCTAACCTTTGGTTATGTGTAGCTGTCCCTATTTTGATTTAATTGCCACTCAGGTGACTTAAACACCAGCCTTTGAGATTTTCTGTAAATCTCGTTCATTCCTCTGCCTTACTCTCATATTTGTTGACTTCTAGGCAGTTTCACCTCTCCTTACCTTCAATATAACTTTGAAGAGAGAGATTACTTATGGGTGGTCAAGTGCAAGGATGTTATTGGGCCTTGGTATTAGGATGTGAACAAAAGGCTTAAAAGCTTTGTACTTTATCTGGCATGTTCTTTTTCTCTCTTTTAGTTTTCTTCCTTGAGATTCACAAAGTCTTTTTAATTTGGTGTTCCATTTCCTGTGCAATTGGGAGAAGCACACCTTCCCTGGAAAGGCCCAGGAGAAAAAAGCCAAAAATATCCCTTAGTCTAATTTTGTTGAGGGCAGTGGGTCTACCCATAGTCTAAGCAGAAGTTCTTCTGGCTCAAGAAAAGCCGATGTCATTGATTGGGCCCAAACTCCGAGCTAGCAAGGAAGAACATGCATTTGACTGAACTATATCTCTCTCTCCATGTAAACTGATTGTGATTAGGTGGCAAACAATTGGCTGAGAATCTTGGTTACTGGTGTAATATTTCAACAACACTAGCAAGTATTACTACAGGTTCCAAGAAAGGGAGAGACAAATCCTAACAGAAGATGATTCTGCTACTGAGCATAGGCTGTCATGAAAGGAGAGTGAACCAACAGAGAAGGAAGAAAGCCTATGAAGCTAAGGTGGTGAAGGCCAGCATAAGGGCTACAGTGATAGAAACGGGGAGGGAGGAGCTCTTCCTGAAACCATTGTGGAGAACTTTCAAATTCCCAGGCAGTTCCTCTGAAAATAGGGAATTTGAAACAGAGTCTTGGCAGAGCACAATGATTGGGAAACTACAATCATTCCGACCAGTTGCATGTTCTACTGCTGCTCCAGCTTGGCAGTGAGCTTTCTGACTCAGTGGAGAGGTGATTACACACTGAAAACTTGGCCCCACTTTGTCGTCTCCAAAGACCTCTGGAACGCTGTAGTTAATCAGCAGACCGGCCATCATGGGTCACTTGACATTTTGAAAATGTGTTTTAGATACCTGGGCAGGCCTGTTGATACATTCTTTCAGCGTCCCTACAGATTTGGAGCAACCCATGGCCAACAGTCCATGTCAGGCACAGTCTCCACACATGGAACTGCTTTGTTCAGGAGCTCGGGCCAAATCGCGATGAGCTTGTCTCCATCCTGCTGTCTGACTTGGAGGTGGTGGAAACTAGAAACATCAGGATAGTGTGGGTTACAAGGTTGAAAATCAAGCATGCTGGGAGCCTACAACCCAACAGAAAGAAAACAAAGGGGCTAAATCCCCAAGGGCAGCCCCCCAGCCCCAGAAAAACATGTAGGAGCCAAAGGTGTGTTCTCTGCAGAGTATCAGAAAGGAAAGCAATTGTTTCATTGGGTCAAAATACACGATTATCATGAGAAACATTCAGGGCTGTTTCTTGGGGCCTGAGTCCAATAATGCTAACATCCTTCTACACACACAAATACATACATCTATGGCACATTATTACTCTGTGGTACCAAATAAAAATGAAGCTTTGAAGAGAAAAACAAATCTCAATAGGAGAGGGAGTTGAGGGAATAAGGTTGTCTCTTCCAATTTTGCCCTGCAAATAGTGACTATGGGGTTTGTATGTTGGTAGAATGAATGTAAATCCAAATGTGTGGGGGGTGTGTGTGTGTGTTTTGAAGGCATCTAGCTGGTGGAGTCAGCCCTTCTTTTCTTCTACATGTCTTTCTAATAGAAATTCCCTACCAACTCCAATGCTAACTTCTTGCCCTGCCCCC
>JAQZBX010044532.1:0-21332 GCA_029593785.1 Cabassous unicinctus
TGGCTACAGCCACTGCTTAATGCCCAATCTACCTGCAGCAGAGATCCACACCCAGCCCCCAATATGGCACCATTCCTCAAGGTGGCCAGCCTGCTACCTGGTGGCAGGTTGACTACATTGGGTTACTTCCACCACGGAAGGGGCAACAATTTGTTTCAATGTGAATAGACAAATACTCTGGTTATGGGTTTGCATTTCCAGCATGCAATGCTTCTTCAAAAACTGTCATCTGTGGACTTACTAATGTCTAATCTACCACCATGGCATCCCACACAGCATTGTTTCTGATCAAGGAACCTATTTCTCAGCAAATGATGTGTTGGAATGGGCACATGCCAATGGAATTCACTGGTCTTACCATGTTCCCCATCACCCTGAAGCAGCTGGATTAATAGAATGGTGGAATGGCCTTTGGAAGCCTCAATTACAGTGCCAACTAGGTGGCAATACCTTGCAGAGTTGGGCAATATTCTTCAGGAGGCTGTGTATGCTTTAAATCAGCATCCTCTCTATGGTGCTGTTTCTCCCATAACCAGGATTCACGGGTCCAGGAATCAAAGGGTGGAAATGGGAGTGGCACCACTCGTTATTACCCCTAGTGACCCACTAAGAAAACTTTTGCTTCCAGTCTCTGCAACCTTAAGCTCTGGTTTTCTACAGGTTTTAGTCCCAAAAGGAGGAGTGCTGCCACTAGGGAACACTACAATGATTCCATTGAACTGGAAGTTAAGAATGCCACCTGACCACTTTGGGCTCCTCTTACCTGTGAATCAACAGGCAGAGAAAGGAATTACTGTACTGCCTGGGGTGATTGAGCCTATCAAGGGGAAATAGTACTACATCTACGTAATGGGGATAAAGAAGAGTTTATATGGAATGCAGTAGATCCTCTAGGGCGACTCCTAGTACTGCCATGCCCTATGATTAAAGTCAATGGAAAATTGCAACAAACCAATTCAAGCAGAACTAACAATGGCCCAGAATCTTTGGGAATGAAAGTTTGGGTAATCCCACCAGGCAAAGAACCACGGCCAGTGAAGTGGTTGCTGAAGGTAACAGGAACATGGAATGGGTAGTGGAAGAAGGTAGTGATAAAAATGAACTTTGACCATGTGACCAGTTACAAAAATGAAGACTGCAATAGTCATGAGCCATTTTTCTTTGTTTCATTTTGAGTATGATTGTATATGTATACAAAACAAATTTCTTCATTTTCTTCCCTAAACTTTTCCCCTATCATATGAAAAGTTGTATTAATTCCATGTCATAATATTTAAGGATGTCAAGTTTAAGAGTGAATATTACCCAAGAACTTGTTCCCTATTCTGTGGGGAATTAATGCATTTCTGGTTTTATGCAGGGGAGTTGAACATTGTTAGGCAGAAATACATATGTATGCTTGTCTGTTATTGATTTTACTTAGAGACTAAGTATGATTTAGGCTAATGTGTATGGTTGCTGAGTTGACAAATGGTGGACTGTGATGGGTAGGCTAATGTGTCAACTCAGCCAGGTAATTGTGTCCAGGTGTTAGGACTAGCAATCACTGGGCTAATTGTAATACAAGAGCATTTATGGAGTCCAATCACCAGTGATTGTACTGCATGGATGGCTGATTACATCTGCATCAATCAGGGAGATTGCATCAGCAATGGGTGATGTTTTTATCCAATCAGTTGAATGCCTTAAAATGGGAAGTGATTGCAACATTCAGAGAGAATTTCCCAGCTCATCTTTGGGCAGCCAACTTCTCCCAGGAACTCATCAAGGACTTTTCATTGGCCTGTCATTGGAGACCCTGCCTTGCAGCCTGCCTGTGAAACCTGAACTTGTCCTTCCCCATGGTCATGTGAGAGACTTTTATAAAATTTCATATTATTGACAGATATCTTCTGTTTATTCTGTTTCCCTAGACAACCCTGACTAATACATATATTAATCAGAATGATGGCATAAATTAAGCTGTCTATACAAAATTTGTAATCTGAGTTTCAGTATATATGTGCATTCTCTTTCTTTCCAATTTTTGTTTCTTCGGTGGACAGGAAGAGACTTGTGAACTATTAAGAAGAAAAACAACAAAATTAGAAAATAAGGAGAAATTTTCTGTTTGATGACTAGTTGTATAGATTATTCATTTCACATAACTTCTAATTTTTAGAATATTTATGTATTTTCAAATTTACTAAAGGCAAGGTGTGTGATTTGAGAGAATATAGCACAGTAATATTGATGAGTGAGATTTTTTCAGTGCTCTATAAAGTTGGATGGGGAACATGATAACAGTGTTTTTAGGATTTATTCCTTAACATTCCTTTTCATTAGAATGGGAAAAGAATTTTTATGTGTGCATGTTGAGAATCCTGGAGAAATTTCACCCAGTTATAAAATTGTCATTAACAGGGTTGGTGTGCCTGGATTTCATGTCCCTCCTCCTGGGCTTCCCTGAGGAGAGGACAGCATCAGGCTGGTGTGTTCTGCTGAAAATGCAGGCCTGGGTGTGCTCAGGAGGAGGCAGTGAGCAGACCCTGCTTGGAGTCACTGGATTTTGCCAAATCTGTCAAGGATATGAAGGAATCTCAGGAACAGTTCCAATTTAAAGGAGCATGGACTGAAATGGACAGAGAAACACCTTCCCACTGTAGTGACAATTGGTAAAGTTTGAATAGGATCCATGGATTGGTTCACAAAATAGAAACTATGTTTGTTTCCCTGATTCGCATCTCTTTGGTTACATAGAGGAAACATACCAGTATTTTTGTTAAGGTGCAAATGTGGTGAAATTTTATCCATTGAGGAGTCTGAGCGATGGGATCAGGAGTTCTTTATACTGTTATTGCAATTTTTATACAAGACCTGTAAATTTTATAATTTCTTCAAAATACAATATTATTTTACAATTATTATGTCAATACCATGCCATTAAGGAGGAACAAGATTAAACATATTATAGAGACTAAGTTCTAGATAAATCCATTTCAGCCAAAGTTGTGAAACTACAACTCTCTTAAGAGTCTGAGTTTAATAAAGGAGGCAGTATGTGAATATTTTAGTAATGACCACAATGCCTTTGGTTTTATGGATGATTTGGAGATACTGTGGAAAAAGCACTATATTTTGATTCCATTTTTGCACATGAACTCTTTATTCTACTGGGCACACTGAAGAATGACTGCCTTTTACTTGAGGCTAAGTACTTTAAAGAAAGTAATTTACTGTGCTGCTGCCTCCTCCAATCCAGCTGCATGGCCCTCTGTATGCTCTACTTCATTTCTCTCTCCAATACTTCCAAAGATTGCTCAGGTCTAATTTCTGTTTTTCTGTCTTTGGCCACATGGGTTTGAGTCTATTCTGTGCATGTGCAATTTAGGGTTCAAGCAAGGAGGTGCAATAACAAAGGATCTTGACCCCTTACTGACACTTCTCCCTCCAGGTTCCTACAAGAGATTTTAGTGTTCATGGGGATAGAAGGATTGACTTATCATGACTGGCATTTACCAGCTCAAAATGTGCTTCAGGATTACCAGAGGATGGCATTTCCCCCTATGTGTCAAAGAAAGAACCTGGTGTGTGGCCACATGCTGGGAAATTGATAGTATAGGGGCTTGTTTGCATCTTTGTGGTGGTGGTGGTGTTTCAGAGGCCCATGGTGGAACTCGGAAAGGCCAGTGTCTGTGGGGTATATAAGCTGAATGAGGCAGGAGCAGAAAGGTCAGAAGGCCTTGGAGGACAAGGCTGTTAATAGGGGATGAGGAATTGATTGAGGTGAAAAGAATGAGAGCCTAGAAGTGAGGTTAAGGCCATAGAAGAGGAAACAAATCCACAGGGAGGTGAACTGAGGAAAGGGGGAAATGAGGAAAACTGGTGGCTGAGGGGTCAAACTAAGCTTCTTGGGGTGAACTGAGAAAAGTGTTGGGGAAAGGAGCCAGGAAAGAATAGGGAGGGCTGGCAAGGTGGAGCCATATGAGGGCATTATGACAGGGTAAAGTTAAGTGTACAAGAAATTAGGCCAGGTTCATGCATGCTAAGAGGCCAAGAGAGAAGAGGAGAACAGCCTGGGCCAGAGAAGATAAGCCAACTAAATATAACTATGATATAGAAAACATTTTCTCTTTGAATTTATGAAGAAATATTTTTATTTCTTCATAAATAAATCAATTAGGAAAATCAATTGATTTTCCTAATAATATTCCTTAATACTCATTTTCCCATTGGATAAGTATTGATATTTATTTTTAGCAAATCTATACAAAAGTATTGCCACAATAAAACTTAATTTAAATGTATATATAATTTTAAAAATGACATTATGCTTCCCAACAATATAGTAAAAATTTAGTAAGCTATTTATCATTAATGTTGCATATGAAGTGATACATTACTAACTTTAGCAGTTAAGTAGATCTAAAAGGTTATACAAATATTTTATCCATTAAAGCTCATTATAAGGTGTTAAGTTTATCTTTATTTCAAAATCATTCAGATCAGTGAATCTACATATTTTCACTTCAATATGACTTCAAAGAATATTCAGTTCTAAAAATAATTTTATACAAGCATGAAGATTTTAGTTTGATGAGTAGTAGATTTACCACCCAAATATGTTTATGCCCTAATCCTTAGCACCTCTAAATATATTACCTTAAATGGCAAAAGGAAGTTTTCAGATATAATTAAAGGTACAATCTGTGAGATGAGGAGATTTACCTGGGTAATGTAAATTTTCTCTGTGGGCCAAACCAAGTGACAAGTGTTCTTAAAGTTTAGAACTTTTTCTGACTGAGAAATGAGACAAGAGAAGGAGGAGAGATTTGAAGAGTGAGATGGGCTTGACAGTTGCTGGCTTTGAAGAAGGTGGAAGGCACCATAAGCCAGGGAATATGTGTGACCTTTAGAAGCTGTGGATGGACCTCAGCTGAAATCCAGCAAAGAAAAAGGTGTCTCCGTCCAGCAACCACAAGGAACTGAATTCTGCCATCAACCTGAATATTAACTACAGTTAGATTACATGGTCTTTCACTTCTAACAAAATTTCTTCTAGTGCCTAAATAAGAATTCATTTAAACTTTAGTTGGAGGTTATAGGACTAAATATCAGCCTGAAGGAATAGTTAAAACTTACATCTCTTTAAGAGTATTTGCCTCTCACAAATTCTCATACTCTATCTCTTATCTAAATAAAAACCATCAGTCAGCAGAAATAGAATGAACTTGTTACAGGTTCAGGTTATATTGAAAGCAAAACATAATGGGGGAAGGGACAGTCAGAGTGAGGACTGTCATCCTTCCCTGTGACCCACAAATAAACCCATTGCTTAGGAGTAGATGTGGTAGCCTGATAAATATAGCTTCACTTCTTTCTCAGGAGGGCCTGGAGACAAAAGACATCCCCTAGCAGTTGGTGGCCTGCTGGAACATTCCTTTCTCTTTCACCCAGAGCATTGTATAAACATTCACTAGGGACTGTTTGGCCATAGCAAATGGCCCAACACTGTGGCTGCCTCTGTTTCTGATGGGGAGGGAGCTGGGTCCCTCACCTACAGTACATGAGAGTGGTAAATATGGACCATCTCCCTCCATTGGCTGTGGAGTGGGTCCCACTTGTCATGGGGGATCAAATCCCACTAGAAAATCTGACCTTGCTTTGTCTCTTCTCTTTGTGGGCAAATGTTCAATTCAGTACCTGTGTAAGTCATATGTTTTCTTGGTGTCACCTGCATGGACTTTCTGCTATCCTCCATTTGCTGAGTCTCCTTCCTTAAAGGTGGTAATAGGTGTCTTGCCCCAAATTTTGTGTGCCAACAAAGCACTCCATGGCATGGTGGAGGCATACGGATTCATCAGTTCAGTCATCCCATCAAAGCCCAGCTCCTTGAGAGATAATAGACTGACTGAGGTGGTGGCCTCCCTCTAGCTTCATGAGCACAATTGAAATGTGAGTAATCTCCACATGAACAGTGACAAAATGGTGTCATGGATTGGGGCAAAGAGGCAGGAGGTAGGTCCTAGGAAGATTAGGGAAATCATACTCTGTTTGCTGGCCACCCAAACACTCCCATGCCATCTGCTGACCCCCATCATGTCTCAAGGGTTTCATATAACTCCCAAGGGGAGCTTGGGACTCTGTGCAAGGAGCTCTACATACTCTGGGCTGTTTTCAGGAACAAAGTCAGACTTATTCAACACAGAATCACCCCAGCTTTGATTAAAGTGGAATTGATGAAATGAGATATTTTCCTGAAAGTGAAATGCATTAGTTAAAAGACAGAGATAGGCAAAAAACAGGAGAGTTGCATGTGGCTTAGTTAGGAAAACTACAATGAAAGGGCACTACTGACTCTGTTGGGGAAGTGAATCACTGACATCTGCAACAATGTATTTTTGGCTTCATGGAGAAGGACAACCAACAGGATAGGGAAAGAAAAACTCATCTTTTATTCACTTATTCCTGGGAGGCTAGGAGCATGAGGGTGATATTCCCAACTATGGGGGATGCACTCAAATGTAAAATCCTCTGGGAGACTGTTCATGAAGCCATAACTGCCCTTCAGTTATAGATGAGACATGTTACTGCATCATCTCACTACTGGTCAGGATGTGGATGAGATGGCCCTGCTTTGGATGGCATTAGAGGTATTTATGACACAACAGTCTGCACAGAGGAAGACTCCTGTATCCTTTCTTCTGTTCTCAGGGACAGTAGAGACTGAAGTAGTAGAAAAGACCCACCACAATTTGTCCTACTTTGGAGTGACATCAGCAGCACAGCATAAGACTTTTTGACTGAGGTGGCCAAAAGTTTAGAAGCCCAGCAATGGGAAGCTGTGCCAGAAGGGCCATAAAGGGAACACAAGAAACCACTGGGAAAAGACAAAGGAGGGCACAGGGCCAGCCCACCCTCAGGGCAATGTGGTTTTTGTTACCGAAGCAGGTGACAGACACAGCAGAAATAGATGGAATCCCTACAGAAAAACTGCCAATATTATGGGGCAGAAGGTTGTTCCTCTATGTAAGAGATACAGGTCTTGCTACAAGCCATAAAAGAGAAAGAGGAAGAGTGTTCAAGGATCTGCTAGGCTTTAGAATAATGCAGAGCTTCCCATTGAGCCCCAGATGCAGCCCAGGAAAAAAAATGCATAAGTTGCTAAGGTTTCCTTGTGCATGGAACAGGAAAAGATGTTCAATAACAAGAGCTATTAGGGAAATGCAGATCCAAACTATATGGAGACATTATTTACACATCTTATTATATGGCCATTAAATAAACAGAATACTACAAGTTCTGAAGAGGATGTGGAGAAATGGAATACTCTTATACTATGGAGGGAATGTAAAATGGTGTAGCCTCTGTGGAAGACACTTTGGTGGTTCCTCTGGAAGCTTAATATAGATCAGCTGTATGATTCAGCAATCCCACTTCTGGGATTATATTCATAAGAACTGAAGGCTGAGATGTGATCTTACATTTCCACACTGATGTTTATAACGGCATTATTCACAATTGCCAAAAGTCTAAAACAGCCCAAGTGTCCATCATCCAATGAATGGATAAACAAAATGTGGCATATACACATGCTAGAATGCTATTCATCTCTAAGAAGAAATTAAAACAGGATGCATATGACAACATGGATGGACTTTGAAGACATTATGTTGAGTGAAATAAGCCAGACACACAAAAGGACAGCTACTGTATGGTCTCACTAACATGAACTAAATGTAATTATTAAATCCATGGTGTTAAATTCTAGAGTATAGTTTACTAGAAGATAGAATGAGTATTGAGATGGGGGAGCTCATACTTCTTGTAGGTAGAATTTTTAATAAGGTTGATTGTAAATGTGTGGAAATAGAGTTGATGGTAACACATAGTGAGTATAACTGACACTGCTGATTGAGAATGTGATTGTAGCTGAAAGGGGTATTCTAGGTATGTAAATGTCAATAGAAGAATACTGGAGGATAATTTAGTGACTGTATAACAATGAACTTAGTGGTGGATGAGGATAGTGGTTAGTACAAATACAAGAATGTTTTCTATGAACTAGATGAAATATAAGTCTCTATCACAGGGTGTTAAGATTATGTTGATAAACAGGAAAATGCAACTAATGGAATTTATGGACCATAGTTAATAATAATGTAATATTTTTGCAGGAATGATGAAGGAGATACTATATCAATACTAAGGGTCAACAATGTGGGCGTGGGTATAGGATTTTTCCTTTTGAGTATGGAAAATGTTCTGAAATTGAGGTGATGACAGCACAACTCTGTGATGAAACTGAGAGCCACTGAGTGTACACTTTGGATGGACAGTATAAGGCATGGGACTACATAACACAGTGAACCTTGTGGTAGATGATGGAATGTGTTTAACAGTGCAAATATGACAACATTTTCTTACAGTCTTAAATATAAAATATTATTACATGGTATTAATAATAGGATGATTTATGGGGAAAATATACCAAATATAAGCTATAATCTATATTTGGCAGTAATATTCTGATGATGTTTTTCAACATTTTAACAAGTGTTCCACAAAAAGGGAAGATGTGGGTGGTGGGGTGATGTATGGGAATCCTGTATGTTATTCTTTTATGCATGATTCTTTTGTAAATTCAAAACTTCTCAAATAAAAAAAAGTATACCATATGAGGTTTAGCATTGGAAAAAAGTCTCCACTTCTCCAAAAAAGTTGCCAATCATTTCTTAGGACTGTATTTCTTTTGGGGACCTAGTGTAAGAAGTGATATATTATAGGCAAAATTCCTGGAACCCTTGGCCAAAATGTCATCTCAATGCCTTATTAATAGCACCTAAATCTTGTTATGTGTAAGTATTTTAAATAATCTCACATAAGGAGTTTCCTTCACTATTACTAAGAATTGATGTATGAGTTAGTTGGACCATGAGTAGCCCAGAGAATAGATAGGGAGGGGAAAATTAAGTTGGCATGATTGTGGGTTGAGAAAAGGGGCTGAATATAATGAAAGTTATAGACAAAAAATAAGTGGGAGAGAAAATATCAGAAATATTAGTGGTGGATAATAATTGGAATGCCACCAACAATTATCAGATAAGGGTAGTGACTATTACCTTTAGTCATCCAAATAAAAGTTAGAAATGTAATAGGGAAATTTTTGTAAAGATAATGGTCTAAATGAATACATGTACTTTTCCTTTATGTGTATTTAAGCTATTTTAGATGCATACAAAAAATGATTTTTATATCTTACTTTTGAATTGATCCTTTTTTCATTATGAAATATCCCTCTTTACCTCTAGTAATATTCTTTTTTATTTTTATTTTTTTAGGTATTGGAAGCTGGAGAATGAACCCAGGATCTCATATGAGGGAAGCCAGAACTCAACCACTGAGCCACATCAGTTCCCCTGAGTTGGATTTTTATGTTTGTTTTTGCTTGTTTATTTCTGTTTTGCTTAGGAGGCACCAGGAATTGAACCTGGCACCTCCCTTGTGGTAATACTCAAAGCATAGCTTTCTATATACACCTGAATGCCCTATGATTTTACTTGGATGAGACCTACTAATCAAATTAAATTCACAAGTGACACTTTCAGCAGATATTTTGAACTTTTAAGTTTCTCCAGACCAGGCTTGTGCCCTCCAAGCTGTCCTACTGCACCTATAGGAAGAAGGTCTTTCTGAAGCACCTGAAGGTATCATTTCAAAGGTAAGGGCAGGGGCATGGGCAGATTGTATGCAAGAATATTCTGTATTATTCAGCCAAAGGGGTGCTTATGCAAAATACCAGAAATCTGTTGGCTTTTATAAAGGGTATTTTTTTTTGGTAGAAGCTTACAGTCAGAAGGCCATAAAGTGTAAGTTACTTCTCTCACCAAAGTCTGTTGCCACATGTTGAAGCAAGATGGCTGCTGTTCTCTTTGAGGGTTCAGTCTTTCTTTCCCTCTTAAGGCTCCAAGGTCCTAGCTCCTTTTGTTCTCAGCTGTAGGTGATTATAATGCTTGTCTCTCTCCCCAGGGCTCATTTCTTTACAGGCTTTCTCAGCTGTTCAGGGCTCTGGTCTTTTCAGGTGAATGGCTTGGCTCTCTCCCCAGGGCTCAGGCATCCAAAATGCCAACTCTGTACTCTGCCATGTCATTTTCTCTGTGAGTCCCTGCCCACCATAGAGGCAGGGACTCAGCATCCTACTGATGTGGCCAAATCAAAGACTTAATCATAATCTAATCAATTAAAAGTGAAACCTCTGAATTTAATATAATCTAATATGATCAGTGGAACAGACTAGTTTACAAATACAATCCAGTTTCTAGTTTTGGAAGTCATAAAAAATGCCAAACTCCCACAAGAGTGAAAACAGCAAAACCTACTCTGGTAAAAATTCAACCCAATGCAGACTTTCCTAATCCTAGACAGTATCCCCTTAAAAGGAAGTTCAGGAGCACATAGGCCCATTAATAGACTGTTCTTAAACATGTCTTAATTCTACCAAGTCAATCTCCATACAGCCCTCCTATCCTACCCATCCTAAAATCAGAGGAAAAAAGGAATATCAATTTGTACAAGACATAAGAACTATCAATAAAATAATAGAAGACATTCATCCAGTGGTGCCAGATGCATTTCTGGAAAATTCTGTTGGTTTACTGTGTTAGATTTAAATGATGCTTTTTATTGTGTGCCATTAAGGCCTGAATCTCAGGAATTATTTGCTTTTGAATAGGAAGATCCCTGAACTAATATGAAATAAATATATTGTTGGGCTGTGCTTCCCCAGGGTTTTAAAAATGCCCCTACAGTAGTAATTACAGTAGTAATTGGGGAATAGTAATTACAGTAGTAATTGGGGAGACTTTAGCCAAAGATGTAAGAGAACAACTCCAAAATGTGTTGTTTTTGCAATGTGTAGATGAAATCCTACTTGCGTATAAATCCAAGGAAGCTTCAAATCATAATACAATCCTGACCTTAAATTCCCTAGCAGGCTAAGTTTATAAAGTGTCTAAGAAAAAAGCTCAAATTCCACAACAAGCTGTAAAATATTTAGGATTTGAATAGTGAAAAGGACAAAGGAATCTAGAACCCAACAGAAGAGAGGCTTTAGCCAGAATAGCTGACCTTATCACAAAAAAAATAAAAAAGCAGCTGCAGGGTTTTGTGGGACTGGATGGCTTCTTCTGTCTATGGATTCCTGGTTTTGGACTGATAGCTAAACCTTTATATGCAGCCTTGAAAGGGGATGAAAAGAACCTTTAGAATGGAGCTGAGTGCTAAATAGCCTTCCTTCCTGTCAAAAAATCTGCCAACAACACCTGCCTGAGACTTATGTGACCCTCAAAAAGCATTCTTCCTATTTGTTCATTAGCAACAAGACATAGGTTTAAGAGTTCTAATCCAAATCCTTGGTAACTCCAAAAGTCCATTTCCTTACTTCTCCAAACATTTGCATCCTGTAGCCCAAGTGTGGCCCGTTTGCCTGAGAACAGTAGCCACAACATATGATCTTCTACAGGATGAAGAAATATGTACCGTAGACCAAACTACAACTCTATTTATCCCCCTTTTTGTATTATCTCTCCTAGAAAATAAAGGGGATATTAGCTTACAGGAGGACACTTCACTAAATACCAGGCTATTCTTTGATAATCTCAATGTGAAACTTAAGATTATTTTTTCCTTAAACCCAGCAACTCTTCTACCCAACAGCAACTGGGAGGAACCCAAACATGGCTGCATACATGTAATTGATAAAGGCTATTATGGCAGATCTGACCTCCAGATGTGCTCTTACAGGACAGAGACCTCGGAATGTTTACTGATGGAAGCAGTTTTATGGACCATGGGCACCAGAAAGCAGAATATACTATTGTTACTCTATAGAAAACACTGGAAGTGGAAGCTCTATCCCCATGTACATCCATACAGTCTGCTGAACTCATTGCACTTACTAGGGGTTTACATCTTGGCAATGGAAAGAGAGTGAACATTTACACTGACTAAGTAAGACTTCTTTTTTGTGCACCCCCATGGAACTATTTGGAAAAAGAAGTGCCTTTTAAGTTCAGGAAGCAGGACATTAAACACTCTGGTATCATAATCACCTTATTAGAAGCAATTATGTTACCTAAAGAAGTAGCTACTCTTCATTGTCCAAGGCACTAAAAGGGAAATATACCTATTGTTTCTGGAAATAACCAAGCTGACCTTGCAGCTGACCTAACAGTTAATCAATACACTAAAATGCAAATATCAGTACTAATTCTAACTTCTATAATGATCTCAACACTTTAAATTCCCTGAGTATGCATCAAAGGATTTAGCCAGAGCAAAGAATGGGGATTTACAAATCAAACTTCAACTGGGTGGCTCAAAAATGAAGCAGATATTGTACTTATGCCTGAAAGACTAATTGAGCCAATCATATCACATTTACATCTGAGCACATATTATGGCCAAGAAATTTATCATATGGCCAGATATGAGAAGGATTATTCAAAAGGTGAATTGAGGTTGTGTAATATGTGATAAAGTCAATACCAAAAGAGTATTACAGTGCTTGACAAGGGAGTACAATACTGAGGCCTCAGTTCAGGAGAGGATTGGCAATGAGATTTTACATTAATGCCTAGGGACCAAGGAAGCTATAAACACCTGTTAGCATTTGTAAACAACTTCTCCAGCCATGTTGAAGTCTTCCCATGACAAACTGAAAAGGTTTCAGAGGTAATAAAATCCCTTTTTAAAGGAGAGTATTCCCAGGCTTGGACTACCAAACTCTACTCAAAGTTATAATGGAAGCACATTTATATCTAAAGTCACCCAAGAAGTATCAATGGCATTGGCCATTATGTGGAGGTTTTGTATCTTATGTGGACCTCAATCTACTGGAAAAACTGAAAGAATGAACCAAACCTTAAAGAGAAATTTAACCAAAATTTGTCAGATAACTAACTTGACAAGGGACAAAGTTCTGACAATTTCCTTATTTTGGATAAGAGTAGCACCCAGAAGTTGACTTGACTTAAGTTCTTATATAATAGTATATATAAAACAAGCATCTTAACAATGTTCACTTGGCATCACTTGGAAACTATCAAATATACTAAATCACTAGGAGCTACCTTAAAATAATCCTATGAAATTTTATAATTCATCATATTTTCAAACATAACAGAATATTTGCATTACTTACTTATACACTCTCTTTTCCCTAGTCTCTTTTAATTAATGTCACTAATTAAGTTCCCAAGGAAGGAGGCCCTGGGATGGAGTTTAGGGTGCAGTAAATTTATTAGAGACTTCTAATTGGATCATTATATTGGGAAAAAAATGGATAGAAAGCAATCCTGGGCAGAGGGAAATGTCAAGCTACAATGTGGCCTTACAGCTTATGGGATCAAATACTTATGGGTAAAGTGAAAATACATTGCTTGATTTTTCTTAAGATATGATATATTCTTTATATATAAAGAGATTTTCTAATTTTTTCATTAATTTTCTTTTAAGAAATGGTTAAACATCTTATTTATAGGAAAATCAACAATAAAACTCTATCAATTATTCCAGGAAGCCCTAATATTTTGAAACTTGTAGGGATTTGCAGTCCTTAGGACATCAGCTAAATCTTGTTTGAAGAGATCTATACTGGATGGTCTTTTTCTTTCATGGTGGTAAAATATGCACATTCTACAACTGTGAATCATACTTTTTCCTTGGATATAAATTTTTAGCACAAAACATTCTATTTAAATGGACCACAACCTGAGAGAAAGTTGGTAGGTTTCAGGTTCTATTATGCTTGCGCTATTGAACTGTCTACACTCATATCTCTTGTTGAACATCTGAGTTTTATAGAGTTGACAGAGGAAAAATCTTTTGGTCCCAGATTATCTATGAAGACTATTCAGTTCTACAGTACTGTGTATTGACTCAAGGTTTTTCTGCCATTTTAATGAATAATAGAACTATCACATACTTAGTAAGTTTTGATAGGAAGCACTTTTATACATTAGCTCCTTGGATATTTCAAAATTTGTATTTGTTAAAGCATTTCATAGATGTGGAAACAGAAGGAATTGAAGGGAATAATTTAATCATAGTCATGGTTTGAAAGTGGCAGACCATGGATGTTGTTTCCTTATGATGAGTCAGTAGATTTACTTGGTATTGGTGGTGAAGATAATTTTAACTAAGAATGCTCAAGGGCAAATTTTATAATCGCCATCTGGAAGTCATAATTACCAGTTTTTGGGAAATTTCTAGGTTATATCACACCACCTCTCATGTAATATTGCTTTATGTGGATTTTTACATAGGCAGAATGTGCCTCTCTCTGTAAGTGTATCTGAAAGAGAAGTGACAAATCAGAACTGAGACTGATCTGACTGGAAACCCAAACATAGTTTGAGATTTCTATGTACAAAAACCCTATCTTGCTCAGTGCCATGATCTCAATCATCATATTCTGGCCATTGATAGGAATGGAAATAGAATGCCCATAATATTTTGAGAATCAGTGACATTCAAAGATTTAGCTATAATCTTCACCCTAGAAAAATGGGCTTGTTTGCTGCAACCCAGAGAAAGCTGTTTAGAAGTGTCAAGCTGGAGAATATCAATCATCTGCTATCTGTAAGCGAGATTCTCCAAATTTTATTTCTCTGTCTATCTAAAATCACTTTCTCCCATATATATATTTAATATAACCATCATCTTTTCAAAATCTATTCAAGCTGATAGGCCACTAAGCTTCCCATATGTCACTCTAAACTCTGTACTCTTTCACAACGCTTACAACTACCTGAAAGAAATTTGTTTCTTCAGTTTTTACCTACATCTCATTTGTAATTTTCCTGATTAAAATTACATATATTTCTTGCTACTCATTTTCTAATACTCAGAAAGTGTAGAGAACTCAGTGAATATTATTTCAACTGGTACATAAATTGAATAAATATTCTCCACCTAATTGCAGTTCTTTCAAGAATATTACAAGGTTTTAGAACACGTGCTAGTCAACCAAAGGGGTGCTGATGCAAAATACCAGAAATTGGTTGGTTTTTATAAAGCATATTTATTTGGGGTAGAAATTCACAGTTACCAGGCCATAAAGTGCACATTTCTTCCTTCACCAAAGCCCATTGCCATGTTGGAGCAAGACAGCTGCTGATGTTTGCCAGGGTTCAGGCTTCTTGGGTTCCTCTCTTCCTTGGGCTCCATTTCTTTCTGTGATCAGCTCCTCTGCTTCCTCCACAAGGTCAGCTGTAGACTATGAGGCTCTCTAGGCTTTGTCTGTCATCACAAGGCTAGCTGTAGACTCTCAGGCAAATGGCTTATCTCTTTTTCTGGGACCTTCTCTCCTTCCTCATTGACCAAGCTCTCTTACTTCCCAGGGCTCCAGCTCAAGACCCCAACATCAGAACTTCAACATCAAAACCACTCCAACTCTGTCCTTTACCTTGTCCTTTTATCTTTGAGACCTGACCAACCAAGGGGTGGGGCTCAGTGCCCTACTGACATGGCCCAGTCAAGCCCTAATCATAACTTAATCATGCCCAGATTAACAGGCCAGTTTACAATCATAATCCAATATCTATTTTTGGAATTCATAACTATATCAAACTGCTAAACTGTTATAGAACACAAAATTCAAAACCAGGTATAACATTTTCCATATACAACATACATTGTTCTGGTGAGCTTATGTTTGGGGATTTTTAAAAAATACTATTCAACCCCGAGGAAACATTATTTCTCCTTGCATGAAAAGACAGAAGATACTGCAGTCTTTTAACTTGGACATCAGCACCAACAACCAGAGACCCTTAATATCTTTTGGCACAAGGTAAAGAGCCAGATTTTTGCTAGTGAAGGATTGTCAATATCCTATGTTCACAGAGTGCTTCCCTATGCAGTCCTTAACTTTTACATTATTCTTTCACATAGCCTGCATTGGAATTGATGATTAAATACTACTGTCAGCATAGGATTCAAAATCCATATCTCTGTTTCCCCAAAACAGGATATCAATTCTCCAACTCAGATATGATGTCCCAGTTGGAGCAAGAAGAGGAACTTTGGAGAGAAGAGTGAGGATTTCAACATGGCCAGAGTCAAATGAGCTCCAGGAAACTGTGCTGAAATAAGAAATGGATTTTGGTGAATGAATGAGCAAGTCTTTGGAAATATCAACTGAAGATGTCCTTAGTTAACTAATATTCTATGAAATATATGGAGAATATCAAAGGAAAAATTCCTCAAATAAAGTCATCATTCCACACTTGTATTAATCTCTAGTCAAGTATCCATCTGTCATTATCTATGGCTTTAGGGATATTAACATACTTACTGGAGTTAAACTTACACAAAGTAACCCTTGTCCTGGTCTTCCTCTTTGACTATTTTTTCTCTTTTTACCTCCCCAACACCCAGTATTCATTTTATTTTTCCCTTACTTTAATTCTGAAAATATTTTGCCAATTTCCCAAAATGTGCTCTACTTCCTAGACTATACCTTCATTTACATTCTTCCTCATCTGTGTGAAAATATTTGCTACATACTGACATGAACATTGGGGCTAATAAAAATGTTCATTCTGGGGGGATTGTGGGAATATGACATAAGATTAGGCAGACAAGGATCAGCTATCTCACAAAAACAATGGAGAAAGAGCCCAAAGCTCTTCAGGGGACCAACTTTAGGAGTCAGCAGACCAGTACAGTGCTTCACAATTCCCAGGAGTGTGAGGGACAGAGAGACAAAGAATCTAAATCAACAAATTGTGAGTTACTAAGTCTCCTAGACACTGGGAAGTGCTCTCCACCAACCCTGAGATATTAAGTGGTTGTAAAATTCCTGGCATATTGCATTTGATATGAGAGGAGAAGACATATCCCTTCCTGTCAGCTGTTACAAGGGGAAAGGGAGGGGGAGTTGGGGGACTTTTATTCATTGAATTAATTCATACAGCAGAGTCCACTTTGAATCTTGGTTCCAGCCAGACCAAAACAAAGGAAAACCAAGAGATACACCTCTGTGAAAAGATGTGCCAATGAATGTCATCTGTTGGCCCATTTGGAAATTGCATAGCCAAAAGTGCTTTTTGGGCTTTCTTTACTCCACCAGTGGGGAAAAATCTGTGCCCCACAATTTTGATAACTTAAGCTGGACTATTTTAAAGACTTAGATAAGTTGAACCAAATATCAAAGAAGAGCTGTGAAAAAACAATAGCAATAGGCAAAAGAGAGGAATTGGCCATCAGAATAGATTCACCAATGAATTCATATGCCAAGACATTAGCAAGAAATTCAAGGTGTACTAGGAAGCAGGAAGAGATGGCCCAGCCAAAAGTATAAATCAAAATATCCTGAAGAGATATAGGATTTAAGACAACTAATCAATGATAATCACATGACTCTCCTAAATCAATTTAAAGAGTAAAAGAATATATAACTAAAGAGCTAAAGGATATTAAGAAAACACTGAGTGAGCATAAAGATCAATTTGAAAGCCTGCAAAGAAAAGTAACAGACCTTATGGGAATGAAAGACAGGAAGGATAAGATTAAAAATACATTAGAGGCACATAAGAGCAGATTTTAATTGCTCAAAGATAGAATTAGTGATTTCAAGGACAGAATATGTGAACTGGAAAAGACAGGAGAACAGAAAGGGAAGAGAATTAGAAAAAAATGGAACAGGGTTTCAGGGAACTGAATGACAACACAAAACACAAAAGCATACACACTACAAAAAGAAAACAGAAAAAAATAGTAAAAAACCATATGCATTATTTTTATCCCATAAGGAGAAGAAAATGGAAGAGGGGCAGGAAAAATATTTGAGGAAATAATGATTGAAAACTTCCCTACCCTTATGAAAGACAGAAATATCAATATCCAAGGACAGCACATCCCAAACAGAATAAATCTGAATTGAACTATTCTGAGACACCTACTATTCAGAAGGACAAATATCTGTGTTAAAGAGAAAATTCTGAATACAGCAAGAGAAAATCAAAGAAAAACATACAAGGGAAACTCAATATGATTAAGTGCCAACCCCACATCAGAAACCATAGAAGAGAGAAGATAGTGGTATGAAGTATTTAAGGTATTGAAAGAGAAAAACTGCCAGCCAAGAATTCTGAATCCTGCAAAGTTTTCCCTCAAAAGTGAAGGGGAGTTCAAAGTCTTCACAGACAAAAACTGATAGAATACATTACCAACAGAATCACAAGAGATACTGTAATGGTTAGGCTAATGTGTCAACTGGGCCAGGTAATTGTGTCCAGGTGTTTGTTCCAGCAAGCACTGGGCTAATTGTAATACAAGAGCATTTACGGACTTCAATCACCAGTGAGTTTACTGTGTGGATGGCTGATTGCATCTGCATCAATCAGGGATATTACATCATCAATGGGTGGCACTTTTATCCAATCAGTTGAACTACTTAAAAGGGGAAGTGATTTCAACATTCAGAGAGAATTTCCCAGCTCATCGTTGGACAGGCAACTTCTCCCAGAAACTCATCAACGACCCTTCGTCGGACTTTCATCGGAGTCACTGGTTTGCAGCCTGCCTGTGGAGCCTGGACTTGTGCATCCCCACTGTTGCGTGAAAGACTCTTTTAAAATCTCATATTATTGACAGATATCTCCTGTTGATTCTGTTTCCCTAGAGAACCCTGACTAATGCAGCTTGGTACCGGGAGTGGTTCTTGAAGAACAGAGTCTTAAACAAGGGATGTCTGAGATGGTTCTGGGAGTTTTGTAATTGGCTCTCTACTCTAATTGGACTCAGGGGTACTAATGACTACCTTTCCAATAATGAGGTTGCTAACAGTCCATGGCATGAGCTAGCAATAGAGATACGAAAAATAGCATCATTGGTTTCCCCTACTTCCATGCTTATAAGAAACAAGGATCTGAGTGACAGTGTTTTCAACACCTTAACAGCATTTTGTGGAGTGAAAAAATATAAAAATTTTGGCTGGCTCCTCCTGGATACTCTGGATACAGTTACAAAAGAAAGAGATGAGCTAAAGTCTTCAATTTTGAAACTTAAATGCCGCATGTAGGATATGAAAGTTTCTACGTGTCCCTTGAAAGAAAATCTTGTCTCCTGTAGCAACAGACTTGAGATATCTGAGAATCAAACCCAGACTCTCATTGTATGAGTAGCAGAATTACAGAGGAAACTAAAATCTCAACCTCACAGGGATTCTTCAATTAAAGTGAAGGCATTGATTGGAAAGGAGTGGATCCCCGAGGATTGGGACAGAGACATATGGGATGATGATAATATTGGTGAGGACATTGGAACCCTAAATTCTGCTGAGACTTTACCAGATAAACCTGAGATGGCCTGCCCTGTGGAGACCACACCTTGTCAACCTTGTATCATCCAGCCTCCAGCCTGCCTCAGGGAGTCTGGACTTCCTTCCAGCCCTGAGGTGGGTACAAGCCAAATGGAAGCCTGCGCTGCCCAGCCTCTTGCCAGCCCCATAGAGACTGGACCTCCTCCTAGCCAAGAGGCAGGTACCAGCCAATCTCCAGCATGCACTGCCCAGCCTCCAGTCTGCCCTGAAGAATCTGTCTTCTAACCCCTGCCTGAAGAGAATAATCCTGTCACACCAGAAGAAAATGCAAAGGAATGCCCTCAGGTCAGTAACCTGCAAGACATCTCTAATCCTTCTCCTTACCCACACCCTCCACCCCTCTTGTCTTTGAGACCAATTACTAGGTTAAAATCACAACAAGCCCCCAAAGATTAAATACAAAGTGTGACCCATGAGGAAGTATGCTGTACTCTGAAAGAACTGCATGAGTTTTCCAACTTACATACACAGAAATCAGGGGAATATGTGTGGGAATGGATACTAAGGGTATGGGATAATGGTGGAAGGAATATAAAGTTGGATCAGGCTGAATTTTTTGATATGGGCCCACTAAGCAGAAATTCTGGATTCAACGCTGCAGCTTGAGGGGTTAGAAAGGGCTCTAACAGTTTGTTTGGGTGGCTGACTGAAGCATGCACCAAACGATGGCCTAGCATGTCTGATGTTGAGATGCCTGATTTGCCGTGGTATACAGTACATGAGGGGATTCAGAGGCTTAGAGAGATTGGAATGCTAGAATGGATTTAGCACTTGAGACCTGCCCACCCACCCCAGGGATGTCCAGAGGACACACCTTTAACCAGGACTGTAAGGAATAAATTTGTAAGACTAACTCCATCTTCTCTGAAGAGCTCTGTGGTTGTTCTTCTCTGCAGTCCAGATATTACTGTAGGGGGTGCTATAATGGAATTGGAATCCTTTAATATTATGGGGATGATTGGATGTCGGCCCAGTAAAAGTCAAGTATCTGCAGTAAATTGCTATAGGCAACGTGGGCGTGGCTACCACAATGAAAGACAGATTCAAAAGAGCACACAGAATAGTCTGAGTCGCATGGAGTTATGGCTTTGGCTAATAGATCATGGGGTACCCAGAAGTGAAATACATGGGCAGTGTATTAAATTTCTTCTGGATCTGTATAAGCGGAAGAGTTCTAGGTCAAGTGAACAAAATCCTAACTCTAATTACAGATGTAGAGATTCACGGTCCCTTAATCAATTCCCAGACTTGACACAGTTTACAGACCCAGAGCCCCTTGAATGAGGAGAAGGCCAGGTCCCCTTGGGGAAGGATCCTGTTAAACTGCCAAAAATTTATACAGTTAATCTTCCTCTCACCTTTCCCCAGGGAGACCTACGGCCTTAGCCAGAGTAACTGTGCATTGGGGAAAAGGAAATAATCAGACATTTTGGGGATTATTAGACAATGGCTCAGAAGTCACATTAATTCCAGGAGACCCAAAACGTCACTGTGGTCCACCAGTCAGAGTAGGGGCTTATGGAGGTCAGGTGATTGATGGGGTTTTAGCTCAAGTCCATCTCACAGTGGTCCAGTGTGTCCCAGGACCCATTCTGTGGTTATTTCTCCAGTTCCAGAATGCATAATTGGAATAGACATACTCAGTAACTGGCAGAATCCCCACATTGGATCCCTGACTCATGGAGTGAGGGCTATTATGGTTGGAAAGGCCAAGTGGAATCCTCTAGAACTGCCCCTGCCTAGCAAAATAGTAAGTCAAAGGCAATACCGGATTCCTGGAGGGATTGCAGAGATTAGTGCCTCCATCAAGAATTTGAAGGATGCAGGGGTGGTGATTCCCACCACATCCCCATTCAACTCTCCTCTTTGGCCTGTGCAGAAAACAGATGGATCTTGGAGAATGACAGTAGATTATCGTAAACTTAACCAGGTGGTGACTCCAATTGCAGCTGCTGTCCCAGATGTG
>JAQZBX010044533.1:0-15514 GCA_029593785.1 Cabassous unicinctus
TGAAGCCATCTGGTCCTGGGCTCTTCTTAGTTGGGAGGTTTTTGATGACTAATTCAATCTTGTTTCTTCTGATTTGTCTAAGTTCATTAATTTTACTTTCCTCAATGTAGGCTGTTTGTGTGTTTCTAAGAATTTGCCCATTTCCTCTAAATTATCCATCTTGTTGGTGTACAATTTTTCAATGTATCCTCTTATGATACTCTTTATTTCAGTGGAGTATGATGATATCCCCTTCCTCATTTCTTATTTTATATATGTGCATCTTATCTCTTTTAGTCTTTTTTAGTCTAGCTAAGGGTTGTCAATTTTATTAATCTTCTCAAAGAACCAGCTTTTGGTTTTATTTTTTCTAGTGCTTACTTATTTTCAATTTCATTTGGCTCTGGTCTAATCTTTGTTATTTTCCTTGGGTTTAGTTTGTTATTCTTTTTCTCTTTCCTTCAGGTGTGCAGTTAGGTCTTTGATTTTAGCTCTTTCTTCATTTTTAATATAGACATTTATGGCTATGAATTTACCCCTTAGTATAGCTTTTGCTGCATCCCTTAGGTTTTGATATGTTGTGTTGTCATTTTCATTCAGTTCAAGGTAGTCACTAATTTCTTTTGCAATTTCCTCCTTAACCCAATGATTGTCTAAGAGTGTACTGTTTAACTTCCATATTTTTGTGCCTAATCTGCTTCTCTGCCCCTTATTGATTTCCAGCTTCATTTCATTGTGATCAGAAAAATTATTTGTATAACTTCAATCTTTCTGAATTCATTGAGAGTAGTTCTATGGCCCGGCATGTGGTCCATCCTGAAGAATGAGCCATATGCACTTGAGAAGAATGTATATCCTGTTGTATTTGGGTGTAATATTCTGTATATGTCTATTAGGTCCAGATCCCCTAATGTATTATTCAAGATCTTTTTTTCTTAATTGATTCTCTATCAAGATGTTCTAATGGTGATAACGGTGTATTAAAATCCTCCACTATAATTGTAGAGGCGTCTATTTCTCCACTTAATTTCTCTAGTGTCTGCCTCTTGTATTTTGAGGCACCCTGGTTAGGTGCATAAATGTTTATGATTAGTCTTTTTTCATGATCGATTATCCCTTTTATTAGTATATAGTGCCCTTCTTTGTCTCTTACAATAGTTTTGCATTTAAAGTCTATTTTGCTCTTTTCTGGTTATTGCTTGCATGTAAAATTGTTTTACAACCATTCACTTTCAGCCTCCTTGAGTCCCTGGGTATAAGGTGAGTTTCTTGCAGACAACAATATATATGGGTCATATTTCCTTATCCATTCTGCCAATCTTTGTCTCTTGACTGGAGTGTTTAATCCATTAACATTCAATGTTATTACTGTCAAGGAATTACTTACATTGGCCATATTTTTTTTAGGTTTATGCATGCCATATGTTGTTTTTGTTTCTCTTCTTATCTTTTTAGTTGTTCTTACACTTTCCTCCAACTCTCTATCTCCTCTTTTTTCCTTTCAACCTGCAGAACTCCCTTTAGTATTTCTTGAAGGACAGGTTTCTTATTGACAAACTCTCTTAATTTCTGTTTATCTGTGAATATTTAGAACTCTCCTTTATTTTTTAATGCCAGCTTGACTTGATAAAGAATTCTTGGCTGGAAGTTTTTCTTTTAACACCTTAACTATGTCATACCACTGCCTTCTTGCCTCCATGGTTTCAGATGAGAAATCAGCACTTAATTTTTTTTTTGAGTTTCCATTTTTTGCGATGGATCTCTTTTCTCTTGCTGCTTTCAGTATTTTCTCTTGGACTTGAGCATTGGTCAGTTTGACAAGTGTATGTCATGGAGTAGGCCTGTTAGGATTTGTACTGTTTTGGGTGTGCTGCACTTCCTGGACATGTACATCCATATCCATCAATAGGGTTGGGAAGTTTTCAGCCATTATTTCCTCCAACATACCTTCTGTCCCCTTTCCCTTCTCTTCTCCCTCTGGGATGCCTATAATATGTATGCTTGTGCGTTTCATGTTGTCATTCAAATCCCTAAGTCCTTGCTGGATTTTCTCTATCTTTTTATATATCTGTTCTACTATCTGTTTGATTTCAGCTGTACTGTCTTCCATATCACCGATTCTTTCCTCTGACTGTTTAAATCTGCTGTTATATGCTTCCAGTGTATTTTTGATTTCTTGCATTGTACCATTCATCACCATCATATCCATAATCTTTTTACATATGTTTACAATTTCTTCAGTGTGTTCTCCTAGTGTTTTCTTAATATCCTTAATCTCTTCCTTCACTTTGTTAAGATGATTCATGATATTTGTTTGGACATCTCTGATTACTTGTTCCATGTTCTTTGTCTCCTCCTGTTTTTTAGTTTGTTTGTTGGACTGTGCCATGCCTTCCTGTTTCTTAGTATGGGTTGTAATTTTTTGTCAGTGTCTCAGGATCAGTTTATCTTTATGAGTTTATTCAGTTGATTAGCTTCTCTTTCTACTCTAGGGTTTTATTTATTTATTTTTTTACGTGTGTGATAAGTTTCCACTTTGACACTTTTTTGTTCTTATTCCATTTCCTTGCTGTTGTCTATGTTCCCTTGTAAAAAAAAAAAATAGGACCAGAGTAAAGGAAAGAGATAAGAAGAAAAAAGGATAATAGTAATAATAATAGTAGAAGGTAGAAGAGGAACCGTGTACGACCTATGAAAATGAATAATTACCTTGAGTAAGAAGTGCAGAGGAAAAAGAATAAAAGTGGAATAAAAACAATGAAATGAGAAACAGAATAGAGAAAAATATATAGAATGAATTAAAAGGCTGGGATGATGAGAAGAGAGGGAAAGAGAAAAGTGAAAAGGAATAAAAAAGGTTAAAAAAGATAAAAAACAGAGAAACAAGGAGAAAGAAATAAAAACAAGAAAAATTGAAGACCAAACAAAAAGAGGTGGAATGAAAGAACGACAGAACACAAAAGATGGAAAGATGAAGGAAAGAAAAGAAATAGTGTAGGTAGACAAAATTGGTAAACGAAAAAAAAGGGAAATGAAGGGGAAACAAACAAGAAACCAGACAACAGCACCTAATTTTTTAAAAAAGGAGAAAGAATGGGAAGAAAACAAAATAAAAGAACAAAAAAAAAACAACAACAAAGAAATAAACAAACAAACAAACAAAAAACCCACAGAAATCCATGTTCACTCTTAGTCCCCTAAGGAGTTTCTCAGGCTGCCAGAGTTTATCAATCAGTCACCCTGTAGCCTGCCCTCTACAGGTTTTGAACCAGGTTTTAGTGTATAAACTAAGTTTAATTTTAAAAAGGAACCTTAATTTAGATAAATATGAGATCCAAGAAAAGCTAATACAAAAAGAATGTCTATATGCTCCCTTTCATATAGAAGCAGCTGGATGTCTGACAACCCAGTGGATCACTTCTCTAAGAAGAGCTGGGAATCAAACCAGGGACCTTGTATATTCAAGGCAGGAAGTCCTCCTCTGAGCTAAACTTTCTCCTTAGGGCATTTAGCCTTTCAGAAAGCTATCTGCCCACTTTCCCTCCAGCAAGTTAGAATCTTAGCAGTTTGCTGGAGTCCTGCTGGTTAGACACCTGTCTGTCCCTCGCTCTCTATTCTAATTGCTTTCTCTGCCGGGGTGACTGGGCTTGACAGCCTGTGTGAGCAGATCTGCCCTCCCCACTCCTGGTCAGGTTGGGGTCCCTTCCAAGATTCAGTGGAGACTCAGCTGACCAAACTCACCACAAAGAAACCACTCTTGACCTTTTCCAGATCCCTCTTCCTCCTCGGGAACCCTAATAGGCTTTTGAATGCTTACTGAGCTCACCTACGACACATTTCCTTAGGGGAGTTGGAATTTTAATAGTTTTCAGGCTATACTAGTTAGTTGCCTGTCTCTGCCCCCTCCCTCTCTCCCAGGGCGGCTGGGTGTGTCAGGCTGCCTAAGCTGATGCCCCACTCCCCTCTCCCCGGGGCCATCTCGGTGCTGACTGGTATCCTCCCTGAGTTTCAAAAGGGGTCAGGTGTCCAAACCCCCTGCAGCAGTTTGGCAGTTTGATGTAATTATGAATTCCAAAAATAAATATTGGATCATGCTTGTAAACTGGTCTGCTAATCTGGGCATGATTAAATTATGATTAGGGTGTTAACTGGGCCTCATCAGTAGGGCATTGAGCCCCAACCCTTGGTGGGTCGGGAATAGAATATAAAAGGCATGGCTAAAGACAGAGTAGGGGTAGTTCTGATGCTGGAGTTTTGATGCTGGAGCCTGGGGAGGCGAGCAGATGGAGGAGCTTGGTCACGAGGAAGGAGAGAAGGCCCCAGAATAGAGACGAGCCATTCACCTGATAGTCTACAGCTGGCCTTGTGGGAAGAGGCAAAGCCTAGAGAGCCTCATAGTCTACAGCTGACCTTGTGGAGGAAACAGAGGCGCTAAGCCCAGAGCGAAACAGAGCCCTGGGAAGAGAGGAATCCAAGAGCCCTGGCAAACGTCGGCAGCTGTCTTGCTCCAACAGGTGGCAACAGACTTTGGTGAAGGAAGAAACTTAAGCTTTATGGCCTGGTAACTGTGGACTTCTACCCCAAATAAATACCCTTTATAAAAACCAACCGATTTCTCGTATTTTGCATCAGCACCCCTTTGGCTGACTAATACACCCACCAAAAGGAAATCCACCCTTCTCCAGAACCCTCTTCCTCCCAGAGAATGCTCCCTCCCACTCATTGGCTGGTGAGGGTCAGGCAGTTCACAAAGGCTATTTGCCTTGAGGGTGGGGCTTAGCTGCCTGCTGTTTCCAGCCACAGGGGCGAGTAGGCGAGCAATGCATGGTTTTCCCTTTGGCTCTTTATCTCTTTGTCCAGTTCCCTCCAGATCAATGCCTTGAAGCCTCCTGCTCCGTGGGTTCCCAAAACAGCTCACTTGGGTAGGATTTTGCCCCTTCTCAGCAGTTTTTTTGCGAGAGCTAGGAGTGCCCACCTACAATGACACCATTTTCCCAGAACCCTTCTATTGCATTTCTTGATACAAAGAGACATATATATACACATGCACATACATATATACATATCTACACATATATGCATTGATAATAATGAACTCATGATAATTTTAGTAATGAGACAACCTCAGAGATTTTTTCAGTCTAAATCTCAAATTTTCTATATGATCAATTGAGTCCTAGAAATATGGCCAAACTTATCAAAGATCCCATAGCATATGGAAGAATAGAGACTAAAGTACCAGTTTTCAAACTGTTATTTTAAAACCCACTTTACTAGTCTACAATGTCTTAATGTCTAATCACTTCTACCTCACAAATGAAACCAAATACCATCTCTTTTATAATCTATACATTCTGTTTTGCTTAATTATATAACATATGTTAGGGAAGGAGGATGGCATAGTTTAAAGACATATTCAAAAAATTTTTCATAGCTCCTATAGAAAAGGGGGATGTTGCTATGGATATTTATCAGTTTTGTGTGGGAAAGGACAGACTATCTGAGGGAAGAAAAGACAAGGGAGATCACAAAAAATGGCATCCTAATTTCTCCTCTGACCTGTGTGTATAATAATGTCTTTCCTATTCAAATGTAAGAACAGTGTCTCTGCTATTGCTAAACTGTAGTACAGAATTGTAGGGATTATCCTAAAGAAGCAATTTATTGGTGAGTGTGTAGGCAAGTGTTCATAACAGTTTAGCACAAATGAAGATGTAATCTTTCTCTTTTGTGTGTTTTTAGCTTACTCAGATTCCTGGTTGTCTATTTTAGATATCCTTTATTTAGCCTGTCCCCGACTTTTATGGATTCAGTATAAACCACAATTTCAGCAGATTTGGGGATAACCAATTTCTATTAACAGAATATTTACTAAAAATATTAAAGAAAATAATAGCTGCTAGCTCATACAGACTTTCTTTGTGACAGGCCCACTCTATTATTTAAGTAAATAATTACAAGGACCCTATATTACAGACAATATTAATATCCTGCTTTTATAAATAAGGAAATTAAAGGACAAGAAGATTATAACACTTGGCCAAAGTAAAACTGCTAGTAAATGAAGATGGTAGAACACAAACTCAGTTCACGATGACTGCAAAGTCAATAAGCTTACCATATGCCACTGTTGATGGGATCCCTTAGAATCAAATGCCCAAAGACTTTGAATATGCCAGTGTATTATCATGGCACAGATACATGCCTTTCCGTAGCAGTGAAGGGATTGTGGCAGTTGGTCTCCCTGGATTGTGTTCATTGAAGAGCTGGAGCAACCAAAGGTGAACGCCTACTGACAGACACTCTGATCAGCATTCTCCGTGGAGAACTTCCCTAAGGAACTCATGTTGGGTTCATGCTAACTTGGCAGAACTTCAATCATCAATTATGTGATTGGGCCAAGTCATTATTCTTGTTTCTTGTAGCCTCACAATTCTATGATATTTTAATTGTAATATATTGAATCCACACATACACACAAAAACACAACTAGTTTTCCTGATTAATATTTGAAAGCACCATATGATCCACTTTGTATGTCCAAGCTCACCTTGGTAGGTGGTTTTTCCAGGCTTCCTTGCAACCCGGCCTCTTCCTGGTTCATCCAGTGGAAGCACAGCAGGAAATTGGAAGGCTTGAAGAAGAGGAAAGTCAGGGTACTTGTTCCCCTTTCTTTCTTCCTAAGGTGTCACCTCTGACATCACCTGCGTTCTCTGTACTTTCGTCTCCCACCAAAGAGGTTCACCTTGAATCTGGCTTCCACTGGAGAGACAGCTATATTCCCTTGCTCTCAAGATTTTGCTTTATCCCTATTCTAAGTAGCGGCAGCAGCTTCCCTCATCTCCATTTGCCTCTCTGTCCCCTGATTGGTCCTCAGCTCTTCTACCCATGTAACCAATTCCCTGTATTAAATTTCCTGTATGAAACTAGTAGAGATTCTGCTTTCCTCACTAGGATTTGTTTGAGGCACATTGCAATTGTTTAGAAGCCCTTGAATGTAGAGTATCCCATTGTTAAACTGCCTGGAAGGTAGAATTTATGGTATCCAGTGGTCCAGAAAGGAGACTAGGGAGAAATAGAAGGTAGGCCTGGAAAGCTGAGCAGTGCCACTTGGCCAAGAGCAAGTGTACCACATCTGATTTTACACAGACAGGCCTTTCTTACACATATTCTCCTGGAAGAATTATTAAGTATGTCCTTTAATTCCAAAAACGGTCTCAGTTTGGACAACAAATAAAATAGTCACCACACTGTGATTAAGTAGCAATGTCTAGACTGACTGTGATGGCACTGAGATTCTAGACTCAGGTCTCAGCCTAGTAAAGGACACCAGATTGAGAGACCTGAGAGAGGACAAGCTTGTGCAACAGTGTTGGTGGCAGTGGTGCCTGATTGGGCTCACTTGGTACCCAAATGGTGAAACAGAGGTGAGGAGGCATGGGAGAAATGCAGACAGCCAGACAGTAGTGAAGAGGAAGGAAATAACTCAGGAGAAAAACCAGAGAAAGTGAACACTGACTTGTTCTATGAGCAAAACTCAGCCTCCCTCAAAAGTAGAGACACCAAGCAGAGATAACAAGAGATACCATCTTTGTGTCCACACACAACGAAGGGAAAGTTGAGAGACACCATAGGCTGCTTCAGGGAGGAGAGACCTGCCACCAATATTTTTAGTCCAGACTTGTCACTGCTCAGCAAGCCCATCTGGATGGTTTCACAGGGAAGGGCTGTTGAAATGGGGGCTGTGGATTCAAACAGTAGCCAGGTTGCATTTTAAAGGTTAGGTCTACCCCTCCTGGGTTAGCATTCTACCTTGAATAAGAATTTATTTTCCATTTCAGCTGCCAATCAGTTGAATATTTATTCTATCTCACCCACCAAATATTATTTTTTAAAGCACTGAACTATGGCAAGAGGAGAGAGCTTTTTAAAAGATTATTAAGTCCTAGAATTTTAAGAAAGGCTGGGAAGTCATTTAAAAATTTCTTCAGAATTATTCATCCATCCCGTTAAAATATTGATCAGTACTAGAGTTTCCTTTGCCAACCACAGTTCTCCTTCAACAGAGGCACACTTTTATGTGGTGTTACATTAACAATCTACAAATTTCCTATTCCAGAGCCCATACTTTCTTTCTTCCCTCCTTCCTTCCTCTATTCCTTCCTTCCTCCCTTCTTTCCTTCTCACAACTTATTTATATTTTGGCCATTGTTTTGAACAATCATTTTATCTTGACAGCCTTATAAGTAAGTATTATTTTTCTTATTTTATAGAAAGAAAACTGAGGATCAGAAAGATTTCTTTTCCAAAGTATAAAGGGAAATACATGAGATAGTAAGAAGTTAGGCTACCTTTCCTACAGGTAACTGTGTGAGCAACCAAAAAGGATGCAGAGGAGAGGTAAAATTCTAGTTTTATTGTATTATGTGGCCAGAAAGGGGAGCTCATTCTCGACAGAGGAAACATCACCAGCACAGACACGGTTCAAAACAGCTTGATGCATTTAGGCTCAAAGAAGAAGGAACAATTATGCCGCTGACAAGAAAACGTTAAATCTTACTAACTCGTAATGTGTAGTTGAAGGGGGCGATTTGTGCTTTATTGAGCTGTTGATTTAAGATATAATATGTGATACCAAAGTAAGCTGTTGCCATAAAGAGACACATGACTTCTGCATTTTTATAGTTCCCAGTCACTCAGTTGTCTACAGAGTACTCCAGAAGGGCCCAGCGAAGCTTCCGATCTCTTGAGCATTCCATAAACTCTCCTCTAAATGCGTCTTGTCTACTAGGGCTCAGAGCAAAATTGAAAGAGGGTAATTTATTTGCCAAAGTCCTATTGCTCTTTAGAAGAAGCCTAATTCAAAACATCAAATGGAATTTCCAAACAAAGTGCTTTCTCATTCTTTTTGTCTATTGCCAAAGTTAAAAGTTCTATTTAGAATTACAATATGCAGTCCCAATCAACACAAGGGGAAACATCTCAGCATCCTTGTTAGAAAATGATTGTATACTCCTTGGTGTCCAACTACAGTGATCATAACTTAAATTTGGCACTGCTTCAAAATTAAAGCCTTGTGCAATAAAGAGGTAAGAGCATTAAACACAGAACTGCTCATGTATTGAACTACAAGAATGTGTTAGTACACTTGCAAAAAAAGGGTCTGGAGTGTGATTATAGCAATAGTAGTTGGTGTGGAACAATGAGACGCAGAGATGGAGTGTTTCCTAGGCCTGGGTCAGCAAGCTTTATTTGCATCATGCCAGATAGTAAATATCTTAGTCTTTGGGCCACATGGTCTCCGTTGCAACTACTCAGCTCTGCTCTTGTAGCACAAAAGCAGTCATAGAGAATATGAAACTGAATGGGTATGGCTATGTCTCAATTAAACTTTATTCACAAAAATAGGCCATAATTGTCCTCGGCTGTCTACTACAAACCTCATCTAATGCAAAAGTCCCATTGTTGGAGGGTTGACACACTGACTCCTAAGGAATCATGCTGTTAGCTATCCACTCTTGTGTAGTTCTTTCTCACATTGATTCTTGGTTTGATCATGTGACTTGCTTTGACCAATGTGGCATCAGCAAAGGTGACAAAAGCAGAGTGCTTCATCAGTGCTTGTCCTCTTGGAATTCACCCACCACATATTAAGAAACCAGGGTTAGGCCACTGCATAAAGAGACACCGCATGGATGGAGAGACCCAGCTGATAGCCAGTATTAAGCATGGACAAGTGAATTAAGCCACTTTAAACACCCTAATTGCAGTGGAGCCTCCCAACAACTATAGCTGCATGAGTGAACCCAAAAAACATGAGCCAGAGTACCTTCCCATCTGAGCCCAGTCACCACAAAATTAGGAGGGACAAATAGTTTTAAGCCACTAAGTGTTGGGAAGGCATGTTATGTAGCAGTGTTATGTAGTAATAAAATAACTTTGAATAATTATTAGCATGTCTCATGAGAATTCTGAAATCAGGCATACAGGATGAAATTTGAAATCAGTGGAACTGGATTTGAATTTTGGGGCAGGTCATCCCCAACTCTGTGACTAAAAATAAGGCTCCAACCTCTCAGCCCCTGCTTTGCTCAACTGTAAAATAGAGGTATTAACAGCACACAGAGTTGTCGACCTTGTGATTATCTTTAATTTAACCCCTGGCACAAACCAGAATATAGTCTGGGCACTTACACTTTGTACTTTTCACTATTGCTCACAGTTAGCATGTATATGAGAGTTAATCATAGGATAATTTTGCATGTTTGGAATGTTTGATCAAAATATAGATGTGTACTCTTAAATATTGGCATATAATTCCATATTTCCTTCCAAAGTTGTTGCACCAATTTATATTATATCCACCAATGTAAGATTCTCCAAATCTTACCTATGTCTTGCTTTTTTATATATTATCAGCTTATTGGAAATTTGCTGTACTGATTAGTGAAAAATGGTAGAGTTGAGACTTAATTTGGATTTCTTCAATTTATTATCATCTATTAATATATATTTAAGTCGTTATAATTTAGTTATGAGTAAATTGAAGTTCTCAATCCATTTTTCTATAGGGCTGCTGCTATTTCTCTTATTGATTTTAAAGGCAATTAGTACTTTGTCTTATATGTGACAAAAATTTCCCCCATTTGATGTTTTTATTTGACTTTCTTGAACTTTTAAATACTCAAAATATTAATTTTTAATGTAGTAAATTTTATTAATGTTTCCTTTCATGCATTTTAGCTCTTATGTCATGTTTAAAGAGTGCTTTCCCATTGATATTTTCAGTAATTATCCTGTTTTAATTGAACTTTTCTCTTTCATTCTTTAAATTTTAAATATTTTACTCATCTGAGTTTTTTGTGAAAATAATAAAGAAAAAATAAGAAATATTGGCATATGGATGTTTACTTTATTCAGTTTAATAATTGTTTTAAATTCTCCAGATAGTAGCCAGTTAATCTCAATGCTATTCATTCTTGTTTCTATGCCATTAATTCTTGTCTCTATTTATTTGGGAATGTTCTAGAACTCAATATTCTGTCCTAATGGTTGATCTCTCTATGCCTGAAATAAAAAATCATTTTTAAACTTTTTTTTATTGTTTTTATTTTCACACACTCTCCCTGTTCCTAACTCCCCCCATCCTTTGGTAACCTCTAATCTATTTTCTTTCTTTGTGAATATGCTATTTGTAGTCATCTTCTAATGTACAAAATTCTTTTAATTGTTGGTGCTTTATCACGCATGTTGATAATTAATAAGATTGTCTTTTCTCACCATTTTTCCCTCAAAACCTTAAAATGTTAATGGCACATATAGATTCTTCCATATGGACTTTAAAATCAAATCACATAGTCTCAGAAAGGAAAAAGAATATATTTTTTATTATATCACATCATATTTACTGATCAGTTTAGAGAAAAAGATCATTTTAACAGTTCTGATTCTTCCTATAGAATAATAAAATATCCCTTCTGTTTACTCATGTCTTTTATGTTCTTTGATGGAGTCCTAAGTTTTACTCATGAGTTTACTGAATTACTAATTCCAAAGGTATTTGTGTGTCCCTATTGCTGTTACTGTCCCCATTATTGAGGATGTTGTAGGTGTGATCTTTTTATTATCTTTCCTAAATGGTCATTGTTCATATAAAGACACAACATTGGCCAACAATAATGATTATTTGATCAGCCACCTTACTCCATATTATTATAATTACTAAAATATTTCCTGATTTCCAAACAGGTCACTTACATATAATGAAAACTTAATTTTCCTACTTCCTTTCAACTTAAACTGCTGCTGCTTGGTTCCATGAAAAGCACTTGGCCTCTACAACTGGACTGCCTCTGTTCACAATCCTGGCTTTAAACTTGAGTTTCTTCACCTCCCTATGGTTCAGTTTTGTCATCTGTAAAATGTGGACACCAGTAATACCTGATACTTAGGATACTAAAGGACTGAATGAGTTAGTGTTTTTAGACTGATGTCTGCCATATAATATGGACTCTGTAAGTGTTATCTCATTTTATTGTTTCAATATGCAATCTGTAAATATCACAGGAATAGCAATGCCTGCTCTGGTGTATCTTGAAGGTAATGAATGTTAAAGACTTCATTAGGTATATAAATGGAAGTGTTTGCAAATTTACTGTGTTATCCAAACGCAAGGGAATTGTAAGCTACTAGGTCAAAAGCACATTTATCCCTTCAACTAGGATTTACTATTTTCTAGTTAAAGTGCGGCAGGACTAGAACCCAGATTCAGGTTTTATCTCATCTGTTAAGGAATTATTTTTCACTTTAGTAAAGTCTTTGTGGGGGTTAAATGTAAATGAGAGGTCCAGATCCTGACTGCTGACTGGGAATTCTTTCACCAGAGAGTGCCAGAGAAACATATTGAGTCTCCTTGTAAATACACTGCTTGGTCTCAATGTGGTCTGGTTGTCTATCACAGATCTGGAAGGAAGCATGCATTGTTCATAACAGCTAAGCTGGGCTGAGTGCATATCAAGTCCCAGACATTCTGTTCATCATTTTACATTCACTAGCTCACCTATTTCATCCAGAACTTAGTAAATAGGCATATTATTGTCTTTATTTTACAGATAAAGAAACTATCAGAAAGTTTAAATAAATTGCCCATGCTCATACAGCTAGAGACCAAAGACTGGGACCCCCAACCCCTCTGAATCCAGGGCCTGTACTTTTAAACTGTTCTTTAGACTATACCAGGCTTGTGTAGGGCTTTCTTGTCTCCAATTCCCAAGTTATTTCCCTCTTTCCCTTTAGAAACTCAATACCTATGCTCTCTATTCTTAACATAAGTATTTGGTCTTCATAAATTATCCAGCATCAGTCATTTATACATGAATGCTGAGTGAAAGAAAGGAAAAGGGAAACAGCAATTAATGAGCCTATAGTAGTTCATCTCATTTCCTCTTAGCAATCAGCTTTTCAAGTATGTATTGTTGTTGCAAATGAAGAAACAGTGACTTATAAGCTACTAAGTCACTTGTTCAATGTTGTAGAGTATCTAAACTTCACAGAATCAAGTCAATGAGATTTACCATTCTGTGAAAAATTGTAAGCAATATATCCTGTTAAAGAAATCCCAGGCATCAGTCTTTGAATGGCATAGGAAAGAATTAGAGGGTAGAGATTTCTCCTTTGTCTCTGGAAGCATAACAGAGTAAGCCATTTTGTATTAATGGTCAACTCTATTTGGTTCCTAGAAATGCTTTCATTGCTTCTTTCAATATCCTGTCATTCCTGACTCTTTGCACTCAAATGAATGTGCTCACTGATTTTAAAATTTTAGTACAAAAGCAAGAATAGGGAAAAGCACTGAACTGTGAGTTGGGAGAAATCTATTCAAGACAAACTTTACCCCAGCTGCCTATTCAATCTTGAGAAGGAACACAAGTTTAAATAAACCTTGAGTGTGGTAAAGTACATTGGAAAAAAATTGAAGCTCAACACATTATAGTTGTAACTAATGGTGGAATGTCTTTTTATCAAGGGTTTTGGACTTAAACCGTATCATTTGTCATTATAAATGAGGTATCCTGAAATAATAATGATGATAATAAAAGTATTTAATAAGGGCTTACTTTAGGCCAAGCACTATTGTTAGTGCTTTATATTCATTAAATCACTTAATTTTTCTGACCGTGTCTTTAATTTTCATGTTCCTAATAACTAACAAGGTTGAATACTTTTCATAGACTCATTAAATATTATTTTACCTTTATTGAGGTTCTATTCAAGTGTTTGGACCATATCCATATATTTTTTTCAACTCTGTTGTATGTTTTGGTAGACCTGAAGATAGGGAATCAGGATCCTTTTTCAAGGAGGACATCAGCTCCTTCAGGGTTTGCCTCAGGTGCAGAGAGCACCTGGCATAAGAGCATATCTTTCCCAGGGGCATCGGATACCCTGCTCATTTTGGCCCAATCCAGCCAAATCTGATGGGCCATATATGTTTGAATTACACTGTGGGGCTAGCTGAGGTTTTTCCAAGGCTGCATCATGGAATGACTTCTCCCTTTGCCCAATCCTGCTTAATCCTCCTTCCTTTCAATATTATGGATCCCTTATATATCCCACAAATGCAAATCTGTCTAAGCCTCTGTATCTAGAGAGTCCCACCTGTGATTTTTGGTACCAGGAGTGGTTTGAGAAAGTAAGTATTAAGATAGGTTTTGGATGTGCTTTAATTATCATCTAGCTGGTCATAAAGACCGCATAACTGGTGTTTGGTAAAGCATAGATAGATCCTGGTACTGGGTAGTTTGGAATTGTGACCAGGCCCAGGACTTAATTGTCAGAGTGACTGAACTCTGGAGAAAGTCAAATGCCTAACCAAGGGAGGTCTCTGGCTATAAAATAATGGGAGCCTGAAACTTGGGATGGGGACCTTGGGTGGATGCCCCCTAAAATTTTGAAATATCAAACTCCCCTGAGCTTGCAGAAGGGGCCCCATATCTTCCTATCATGATCTTGCAAGCTTTCCATGCTAGAAGATAATGAAGAGATTTCTCCATGTAAAACAACCTTTACCCATCTCAGGGTCTTTCCCCACCATCCATCCTGGCCACTAGGTAAACCATGGCTGATGGTAGGAAAGAGTATTGCAAACCTAGGTTTGCTGATAGCAATGGTGCATTAAGACTCCCAAAAACAGAGGCCATAAGGTAGCAGTTAACGTCCCAAACCAGGTAGACATAACTGTCATAATGAGTGGCAGATTTGGAGTGGCATCCAAGGGGCCTGACTTACAAAGAATCATGGGGATGTTTAACAAAATACATGGTTCCTAGGGTCAAAATAGATGGGTAGCCAGCAAGGATAATAGCTTGTACCATCAGAAAAAAAGTTAAAAAAGATTATCTAAGAGGTTAAGGCCAGTTAACCCAAAGAGAGTTATGTTTCTTTACCCAATGTTTGTACCTGAGCCAATTTTAAGATCTAGAACATATTAACTAAAGAACAGTCTGGGTCCCATAATGGAAGGTTAATATCATACAGTTGCAAGTAGACATAGTAGGAATTTCCCCAGTCTTTCTCCAAAGGGGCCTCTGGCCATTTCCTCAGATAACTTCACACTGGAAAAAGAGAGATTCCAAAATTTTTAACAGATTATTAGACACAGGGTTGGAGTTGAGATCTGAGTTTCTGGAGACGTGAAACATCCTCATGGCCCCTTTGTTAGAGTGAGACTTATGAGGATCAGTTAATAAATAGAGTCCTGGCCAAAACAACGGGTAGCAATGGATCACCAAGTCCGTAAACCCACTGGATGATCACTTCCCCAATCCCCAGATATATAGGTGGAATTACCATACTGTTAGTTGTTGCAACCCCTACGTTTGGTCCTTGGTTGGTGTTTTAGTTTCTAAGGCTGCAAGATGCAGATGGTATGAAATGGTTCAGATTGAACAATGGGAATTTGTTAGCTTAACAGTTTTGAACCAGAGAAAATGTCCAAATCAAGGCATCATCAAGATCATCAAGGCAATGCTTTATT
>JAQZBX010044534.1:0-21316 GCA_029593785.1 Cabassous unicinctus
ATTTACAATCAACCACAAGACACTGGTTTCACCTAACTGTGTGTGAATGCAGTAGTTACTTCAAGTTTGAAAGGTAAGTAAGAATCTTGTTTGTTTGCCTGGTTTGTCCTTACTTTCAGTCACATGTCAACACAAAGCTTTTACCTAAGGCTAAGCCAATGAAGTGGTTTATTCACTTTAAAAAACTAAATAAGATTTGTATTTTATTTGAAGTTATGCCTGTGTTTTCATTGAAATTCATGTTCAAAAGACTGGTTTCACCTAACAGGCTGTGATTACAGCAGTTAATTCAAATTTGAAAGTTTAGTAAGATACTTATTCGGCTACTGTGCTCTTGCTTTCACTCATTATCAATGTAAAAACACGGCTTTTAACTAATGCTATGCCAAAACACTGGTTTCTTCAGTTTTCAAAACTAATCAATATGCTCCTTACATTGGCAGCTATTTCCTTGTTATCACTTGCAACGAATATCCAAACACTGCTTTTGCTCTGCCAAAGCTGCTGGTTCCTCACTTTGGAAATCTAAGTAAGATTCTTGTTTCTTACACTGCTATACATGTGTTTTCAATTATGATCAACTTGAAAACTCTGCTTTTCCCTAAATTTGGCTTTATGTATTGAGTTCTTTGCTTTAGAAAATCAAAAAGAAACTTGTTTCATTGGCTGATTTGCATGTGTATCATTTAAAATAAAATTCCAGACTCTTGTTTCCCCTAACTCTCTGTGAATGCAGTATTTACTTCAAGTTTGAAAGGTAAGTAAGATTCTTGTTTGTTTGGCTGCTAAGATCTTTCTTTCACTCACATGTCAACTCACGGCTTTTAGGTAAGTCTAAGCCAATGCAGTGGTTTCTTCAGTTTACAAAACTAAATAAGGTTTGTGTTTCATTTGATGCTATGCTTCTGTTTTCATTTAAATTCCTCTTCAAAACATTGGTTTCCCATAACAGGTTGTGAATTCAGCAGTTAATTCAACTTTGAAAGTTAAGTAAGATACTTCTTTGTTTGATTGCTATGCACTTGCTTTCACTCACTATCAATGTAAAAACACTGCTTATACTTAATACTATGACAAAATACTGGTTTCTTCAGTTTTCAAAACTAAGCAATATACTCTTTTCATTTGCAGCGATGCACTTGTTTTCACTTACAATGAATGTCACAGCACTGCTCTTAATTTGCCAAAGCTCCCGTTTCCTCACTCTGGAAATCTAAGTAAGATTCTTGTTTCTTACAATGCTATACATGTGATTTCTTTTTTTTTTAAAGACTTATTTATTTTTTATTTATCCTCCCCTTGCTGCTTGTGTTTGCTGTGTCCATTCGCTGTGTGTTTTTTCCGTGTCTGCTTATCTCCACTTTGCTCTGAGTTCCTGCTGCATCAGCCCACCGCACCATGTGTGCTGGCCTGCTCTCAAAAGGAGGTCCCAGGTAGAGAACTCTGGGCCTCCGACATGGTAAACTGGTGCTCTCTTGATTGAACCACACCTGCTCCATGATGTGAGGTCTTGCTGCATCAGCCTACCCTACTGCATTGGCCAGCCGGCTTGCCCTCACAAGGAGGCCCCAGAAGTGAACCCAGGGATTCCCATATGGTAAATGGGAGCTCTATTGATTGAGGCACACCCGCTTCCTTTTTGTTTTCAATTATAATCATCTTGAAAACACTGCTTTTCTTGAACACTGCTTGAATCAGTGAGTTTTTTGCTTCAGAAACCAAAAAGGAAACTTGTTTCATTGGCTGATTTGCATGTGTATTCATTTACAATCAACTTTAAGACACTGGTTTCACCTCCCATTTAATGCAGTTGTTATTTCAAGTTTGAAAGGTAAGTAAGATTCATTTTTGCTTGGCTGCTCTGCCTTTGCTTTCACTCACATGTCAACACACATTTTTTACCTAAGGCTAAAGCAAGGCAATGCTTTCTTCACTTTACAAAACTAAATGAGATTTGTGTTTTATTTGATGCTATGCCTGTGTTTTCATTTAAATTGTTCTTCAAAACTGACTCAAGTGGGCAAGATGGTGTCAGCTTAGGAGGACAACTGCAGACAGCTCCCAAATCATGGCAGAAAGTGGACAGGGTGTGGCACTGCTTTCTCTGCTGTGAGCATGTGGATTAAGAAGCTTGGGACATCTATCTGCACATTTCGATGGTGTGGACTGAACCAAAGAGATTCGTGTTTCAAGCCTGCCTGTGGTGGTTAACACAGTCGTCTGACCCCCACAATACAGGAAAAATAAAAGCCACTTGTAAGCCCAACTCCTGTCCCTCTGGTTACTGGGTGACCCGACCCAGTGGGAGGGAGCATTTTCTGAGGGGGTAATCCTGGTAAGAGAGCTTTATTGTCTGAGGATTTGGCTTCCTGAAGCCCCCTACAACTTAGATGAACAAAACAGCTGCAGTGAATTGGCACCCAAAGGAGTGGAGCTGTTAATCTTCTAGGGAGTTGATTAGCCTATCAGCCCAGGGACTAGCCCTGTCCCACAGAGCTGGAAAGAGGGGCAATTTCTGAGAGAGGGAGAGTTCTGATAGAAAACAGAGAGAGGATATTTTAGCTTTCAATCTGGCTGCCTGGACCCCCTCATAACTTTGGGGAGCAGATAAGCCAGGTTGAAGCAGGGCCAGGCTGAGGGGAGAGGCGAATCTGCAGAGATAACCTCATTTACACACAGCCAGATGATGCAGGGGCTGTGATCCAGAAGGGCAGAGTCTGCTGGTGTCTGCCATTTTTAATTTTCTACACTGGCAAACATCAGACTTTTGTGTCCCTGGGGAATGCAGAAATTGGGAAGTGCTTGATTAGCTTCCAGGAGCTCAGTTAGGGCCTCCTCCATGAGGGGGTTGGTCTAGAGAAGGACTTATATTTGGTCCTGTATTATGCCAAAAAATAAATAAATAAATAAAACGGTCCCTTTAATAAATGAAAAATAAATTCTTTTTAATTTAGTTTAATAGCCAAAAGCTTCTTCAAGCCCTGCATATAAAAACCCTGCAGGGAAATTGTTGGATAAACACAAGCAGGCTGAGCAGATCCCTGGGACCCTAGGGAATATTGATGGCCCTTAGCTTTGTTTGATTTCTTGCCAGTGTGGTTGTTTGCTTTTTCTCTGTTTATTAGTTGCCTCTTGCTTTTCTTTCCTCTTTCCTCTTCCCTTAATTCTTTCCTTCGTTTTTTTTAAAATTAGGTACTCCTAGATTCTCTCTTCTTTGCTCTGCTTCCTCTTCAGGAATTTCCCATTCTCCCTATATATTGATTTTGTATTCCAAACAATCTATTATCGCTTCTTCATCTATCTGCCCTCTGCTTTCTGTAGTGGCTATTAAATTTCACATTTTTCCATACGCCCACAACTCAAGGGTGTCAATTTCTATTCCCACTATTTTGTTTTTTTTCTTTCTTTATTAATATTAACTCTTTCCTTTTAGCCCTTTCATAACTCTTTCTCTCCCTCCTCATAATTCTAGCCCTCTAAATCATTATATATATATTCCTCTATTTGGTTTCCCAGTCCATTGTAGGTACTCCACTTTCTTTGCTATTATGCTACACTGCCTACTTGAGTTAAATATTCACTTCATTAAGTCTTATTTGGCTGCTCTTCTAACTTTTAGCAATATTACTATTATCCTTATTACTTTCTCAAATCTTTCAATTCCTCCATACCTAGTCTTTTGCCTTCAAGTGAACATAGAAAGAAGCAAGAAAATAAAATAAGAAGAAAAAGTATCAAAGAGAAAACTTTACACACATACATAACCATCAGCTAAATAAAACTCAAGAGCAGAGAGAGAAGTTAATCAACTGAATAAATCCATCAAGATAAAATGATGACTAGAGTGCAAAATAAATTACAAACGACACTGAGAAACAAGAAAACATGGACCAATCCAATAAACAAACTAAAAACCAGGAACTTAAGCAGATCATTGCACAACTAATCAAAGCTTTAAAAACAAAGGGTGTGGACCAACATAAAAAAGTGAAGGAAGAGATTAAGAATATAAAGAAGACACTTTGAGAATATACTGAAGAAAGTGTAAACACTCCCAAAAAGATAATGCATATGATTGTGACAAATGGCACAATCCAAGAAATCAAAAAGATGCTGGATTCACATAGAAGCATATTTAAACAGGCAGAAGAAATAATTAGCGATGTGGAAGACAATACATCTGAAATCAAACAGATATTAGAACAAATAGACAAAAAGATAGAAAAAATCCAGCCGGGACTCAGGGAATTAACCGACAACACAAAGTGTTCAAACATATGCATTATGGGAAACCCAGAAAGAGAAGAGAAGGGAAAGAGAACAGAAGAAGTTTTGAAGGAAATAAGGGCTGAAAACTTCCCAACCCTATTGAGAGTGATGGATGTGCAGATCCAGGAAGCAAAGCACACCCCAACAGTGTAAATCCCAAAAGGCCAACTCCAAGACATATACTTGTCAAAATGTCCAATGCTCAAGACAAAGAGAAATTACTCAAGGCAGCAAGAAAAAAGAGATCCATCGCATACAAGGGAAGCACAATAAGATTAAGTGCTGATTTTTCAGCTGAAACCATGAGGGCAAGAAGACAGTGGTATGACATAATCAAAATAATAATTAAAAAAAACTTCCAGCCACGAATTCTCTACCCATCATTACTGGCATTCAAAAATGGATAAACAGAAATTAAGAGAGTATGTCAATAAGACACCTGCACTTCAAGAAACACTAAAGGAAGTTCTACAAGTTGAAAAGTAAAAACAAGGGAGAGAGAGTTGGAGGAGAGTTTAAATCAAATAACATAACAAAAAATATAAACAAAACAATATATGACATACATTTATCCAAAGAAAAATGGCTGAAGTGAGAAATTCATTACAAGTAATAATACTGAATGGTAATAGACTAAATTCACCTACCAAGAGACACAGATTGGCAGAATGGTTAGGGAAATATGATCCATCAATATGCTGTCTACAAGAAACCCACCTTCGACCCAGGGATTCAAGGAGGCTTAAAGTCAATGGTTGGAAAATCATTTTACAAGCTAACAATAGCCAAAAACGGGCAGGAGTAGCTATTCTAATATCAGACAAAATAGACTTTAAATGCAAAACTATCATAAGAGACAAAGAAGGACACTATATATTAGTAAAAGGGGTACTATTTCAAGAAGAGAGAACAATCACAAACATTTATGCACCTAATCGGGGTGCCTCAAAATACATGAAGCAAACCCTGCAAAAACTAATTGGAGAAATAAATGCCTCTACAATTATAGCAGGGGATTTAACACATCATCATCATCATTAGCCAGAACATCTAGAGAGAGAATCACTAAAGAAACAAAGGCTCTCAACAATACATTAGGGGACCTTTACTTAATACACATATACAGAACACTTCACCCAAACAGAGCAGGATTTACATTCTTCTCAAGTGCACATGGAACATACTCCAAGAGAGACCACATGCTGGCCACAGAACAACTCTTAATAAATTCAGAAAGATTGAGATTATACAAAGTAATTTCTCTGATCACCACGGAATGAAATTGGAAAACACTAAGGGCCAGAGAAACAGGTTAAGCACAAGGATATGGAAGTTAAAGAGCACACTCTTATACAAACAGTGGATCAAGGAGGAAATCTCAAAAGAAATCAGCAACTACCTTGAATCTAATGAAAATGACAACACAACACATCAAAACCTATGGGATGCAGTGAAAGCAGTCCTGAGAGGGAAGTTCATAGCGAGAAATTCATATATTAAAAAAGAAGAAAGAGCTAAAATTGAAGACCTAACAGCACACTTGGAGGAATTGGAAAAACAACAACAAACTAAACCAAAAGGAAGTAGAAAGAAGGAAATAACAAAGTTTCGAGCAGAACTAAACAAAATAGAGAATGAGAAAGCACTAGAAAAAATAAACAAAACCAAAAGCTGGTTCTTCGAGAATAACAATAAAATTGACAAACCTTTAGCCAGACTAACAAAGAAAAAGAGAGAAAAGATTCAAATACACAAAATAAGGAATGAGCAAGGGCATATCACTACTGTCCCCACCGAAGGAAAGAGTTTCATAAGAGGATACTTTGAAAAATTATATGCCAACAAGAATGAGAATTTAGAGGAAATGGACAAGTTTCGAGAAACTCACAAACACCCTACATTGATGAAAGAACAAATTGACAAACTCAACAGTCCAATTACAAGTAAAGGAATAGACTCAGTCATCAAAAACCTCCCAACTAAGGAGAGCCCTGTACAAGATTGCTTCACAGCTGAATTCGACCAAACATTACAGAAAGAGATAACACCAATTCTGCTTAAGCTCTTCCAAAAAATAGAACTAAAAGGAACATTGCCTAACTCATTCTACGTTGCTAATATTACCCTAATACCAAAACCCAACAAAGATACCACAAGAAAGGAAAATTACAGACCAATTTTTCTAAAGAACTTAGATTCCAAATTCCTCAACAAAATACATGCAAATTGCATTCAACAACATGTCAAAAGGATTATACACCATGACGAGGAGGGTTTCATCCTGGCTATGCAAGGATGGTTCAATATAAGAAAATCAATCAATGCAATACACCACATAAACATATTGAAAGAAAAAAATCACATGATAATCTCTATAGATGTAGAAAAACAATTCAACAAAATACAGCAAACTTTCCTGATAAAAATACAACAAAAGATAGAAATAGAAGGAATCTTTCTGAATGCAATAAAGGTTATATATGAAAAAACGAAAGCCAACATCATTTTCAATGGTGAAATCCAAAACGCCTTCCCTCTGAGATCGGGAACAAGACAAGGATACCCTCTACCACCACTCATACTTAACCTTTTCTTCGAAGTACTTGCACGAGCACTGAGGCAAGAACAGGACATAAAAGGCATCCACATTGGAAAGGAAGAAGTGAAAATCTCATTATTTGCAGATGACATGATCTTATACATAGAAAGCCCTGAAAAATCTACAACAAAGATTCTAGAACTTATAAATGACTGCAGGAATGTTGCAGGCTACAAGATCAATGCTCAAAAATCAGTAGAATTTCTATACACCAATAACAATCAATCTGAGAGGGAAATCCAGAAAAAAATACCAGTTACAATAGTAACTAAAAGAATCAAATACCTAGGAATAAATTTAACTAAAGATGGAAAGGACTTATATACCAAAAACTACACAATACTGTTAAAGGAAATCAAAGAAGATTTGAATAAATGGAAAAATACTCCCTGTTCATGGATAGAAAGAATAAACATCATCAAGATGTCTATCCTACCCAAACTAATCTATAGATTTCATGCAATCCCAATAAAAATCAACACTGTACTTTTTAAGGAACTGGAAATACTAACCACAAAATATATTTGGAGAGGTAAGAGGCCCTGAATTGCCAAAGACATACTGAAAAATAAAAATGAAGTTGGGGGTATCACATTACCTGACTTTAAAACATACTACAAAGCAACAGATATGAAGACAGCATGGTATTGGCACAAGGATAGACCTACTGACCAATGGAACTGAATTAAGCGTTCTGATATAGATCCTCGCATATACTGTCATCTGATATTTGACAATGACACCAAGGCCACTCAATTGGGAGAGAATGGCCTCTTTAACAAATGGTGCTTGGAGAACTGGATATCCATATCCAAAAGAATGAAAGAAGGATACCATCTCACACCTTATAAAAAATCAACACCAGATGGATCAAAGATCTAAATATAAGATCCAAAATCATAAAGACCTTGGAAGTTTATGTAGGGAAGCATCTACAGGACTTAGTAATTGGATATTCTTTCATGAACTTCACAGCCAAAGCACAAGCCAAGAGATAAAATAAATAAATGGGATTTCATCAAAATTAAAAACTTCTGCACCTCAAAAGATGTTATTAAGAAACTAAAAGGGCAGCCTAACCAATGGGAGAAAATAATTGGCAATCATATATCTGATAGGAGCCTAATATCCTGCATATATAAAGAAATCCTACATCTCAAAAATAAAAAGACAAACAATCCATTTAAAAAATGGGCAAGTGATTTGAAAAGACGCCTGTCAAAGGAGAAATACAAATGGCTAAAAAGCACAAGAGAAAATGCTCAACATCGCCAGTATTAGGGAAATACAAATCAAAACCACAATGAGATACCATCTTACACCCATCAGAATGGCAGCTATCAAAAAAAGAGCAGAATATAAGTGTTGGAGAGGATGTGGAGGAATAGGAACACTCATCCACTGCAGGTGGGATTGTGGAATGAACCAGCCACTGTGGAGAACAGTTTGGCGATTCTTCAGAAAACTAACAATAGATCTTCCATATGATCCAGCAATTCCACTACTGGGTATATACCCAGAAGTACTGAAAGCAAAGACATGAACAGGAATATGCACACCAATGTTCATAGCGGCATTGTTCACATTTGCCAAAAGTTGGAATCAGCCACGGTGCCCATCAACAGATGAATGGATAAGCAAAATGTGGCACATACATACAACGGAATATTACTCAGGTGTTAGAAGGAATAAAGTGCTAACACATGGAATAACATGGATGAATCTTGAAGACCTTATGTTGAGTGAAGCAAGCCAGGCATTGAAGGAAGAACATTTTATGACCTCATTGATTTGAATTGAAGTAAGTTAACAGTTTGTGAGAAACACTGAGTGAAAGATAGGCTAACCAGGAAGAAAGAGAGAAGGGTAGGCTGTGTGCCATCACCCATATGGACATTATCTATGGTAAATTGAAAGAGTATAGTTACATATTGAAGGATAGGACAGGTGGGTAGAGATTTTACTGGGTTGAGTGGTGCAAGATTACCAGGTGGGTAGATTAGGAAGGACAGGTTAGAATAACCAGGACATGTAAATATGAATCTTGTCATCCCATGAGCCAAGACAGGGAAGAGTCATATGCCCCACGGGCTAGGGAGGAAGGAACAGAAAAGATCAAATGAGGTTAGTAATGGTCATGGGAAATATTCTTTTTAATGGACACACGACATGGTAAATATCATCATAAATTATTAAACTGTACATTCTAAATTGTAAACTATACTGTCAAACACTGAAAATTTTTAGTTACTCTATTTTCCTATCTGTATAACAGCTATAACAATGATAACATCCATAAAAAAGGTTTTAATATGTGGTGGAGAAGGGGGAGGGAGGTTGTGTTTGTGGGAGTCTATAGTATTCAGTGTGTGGCTTTGCTGTGACCTAAAACTTCATTAAAAATTAAATTGAAATTTGGGAGACACTGGGGAATGAGAGGAGGAAGGTTTCACGATGCACTGGACATCCGATATTACAGTGATAAAAGGAAAAAAGAATAATTTCTATTAAAAAAAGTATTTTTGTTTTTTTTTGTTTTTTTTTTCATTTTTTCAAATGTCCCAATCCGCTAACTATATTTTATTATTAGTTTAGCTTCCTTTTTTTTCTTCTGAGTCTCCTTGTACTTATCTCTTGCATTTAAAATTATCATTACTATTTCTTTTTCCTGTTAATTGTATTTTGTTATTATATTGGCTTCATAGTCAAGGAAGGTTAGGATCACAGATAGGTTACAAGGGGGGTTGCAGAGAATCATTGGTGGGGTTGTCAGGGATGGGGGATTCATGGGAGTAAGTGTATCTGAATATACATGAATGATATATAAAATTGTTCAAATGATCAAGGGATGGCATATGGTCACGGTGGGTAGACAATTACTCAGTTAATGAGGGAGTCTGAATTCTCAGCCTGGAGAGCTCTGCTGCATTCCCCAAGGGAGCAGCAACAGTCTCTTGAGTGCAGAGGCAGTGTCTGGCAAAAGAGGATGGCCCACTGATGGATTCTTGTTATTGAGGACTAGCCTTATGAGTATTTGCTCTTCTAATTGAAACTTAGCCTACTGTTATGGGGTGCCTAAGGGTTACCACCTGATAGCCTCCTTGTTGCTCAAATGTGGCCTCTCTCTAAGCCAAACTCAGCATTTGAATGCATTACCTTCCCCCCAAAGTGGGACATGATTCCCGGGGTTGAGCCTCCCTGGCAATGAGGGATTAATACCAAGTGCCAACTGGCAACATGATCGGAAAAAGACCTTGAATAAAAGGGGGAAAAGGTAAAGAGAAATGAGTTCACATGGCTCAGAGACTTCACAGAGTGTCAGGAGGTCATCCCAGAGGTAATACTTTTGCATATCTCAGTAGGCTCTCATAGAACACCAAAATGGATATCAACCCACACTGAGGGACCCCTGAGGGCTCTGGTGATACCCAGGGCCTTTACAAGTGGGGATAGCCCCAGAGATTGATGCCTAATTAGTGGGCTCTTCATTGGCATCTGTGTTCCTGAGAGTGACAGAGTAGGGCTCAAATAAGTCATCCCTGCACATGATACATCAGTCCCTTCTACTCAAACCTATATGTGATGCGGGAGTTTTTAGGAGTACTAGTAAAAACTGTATCCTGTGGCCCACCTATGTGCCAGCTGTGCCTGGAATCTCGGTGGAGCTGCAACTCCTAGCCTACAGCTCAATAGACTCATCCAATTAACCTGCCGAGGAGACGACGATGGGCAATGGCCATCCCAGGGAATGGAGAGGGCTGGCAGCTGAAGGCAAGTTAATCCAATACACTATATCCATGGGATATAAGCCCTCTCTCACTTGGAGGTGGAGTGGACATCACCTTCCAAGTCCCCTCAGGATTGGGGGAGGAGATGTGGACTAGAGTGGACTTGGTGGTGTTCTGTTGTAGACATATTGTGATTCAAGCAATGGAAGAAATTGTAACAGTGAGGTGGAGATAGTGGCCACTGCACAATTTTGGGGTATGGGAAAGAAGGGGCAGGTGAAACACTGGGGCTTTTTTGGGACTTTGGAGGTTGCCCTGAGTGGCAAAGTGGCCATGGATGTAGGCCATTTTCCATCAGAATATTCCATGCAGAACTGGGTGGGAGAGATTGTTGTCTATGATGTGATCTCTGGTCTATGCACGGTGGCAAGGCCCCAGGACCTGTATATCCATTGCGGGTCTTGTACCACATGGAAGACGAATGGTGCTGTGAGATGTTGTTGGAGGTGTGGGAGGTGGGGAACATGGGAATCCCTGTAATTTCTGAATAATATTTAGATAATTTAAGCACCTATAAAAATATATATATGTATATATAAAACAAATAACATTTATCTAAACAAAGACACATATATGCATTATCATTTATATATCATTTTACAAATATTGGTATGTATTCTGAAAAATTTGATTTTTACACACCTTAAAAAACAGGTTTCACCTAACAGGATGTGAAGGCAGCAGTTAATTCAATTCAATTTTGAAAGTTAAGTAAGATACTTATTATCTACTATGCAATTGCTTTCACTCATTATCAACGTAAAAACCCTGCTTTTACCTAATGCTATGCCAAAACACTGGTTTCTTCTGTTTCCAAAACTTAGCAATATACTCATTACACTTAAACAAATGACCAAAAACTGCTTTTATTCTGCAAAAGGTGCTGGTTCCTCACTTTTGAAACCTAAGTAAGATTCTTGTTTCTTACACTGCTAAGCATGTGTTTTCAATTGCAATCAACTTGAAAACACTTCTTTTCCTGAACACTGTTTGATTGCAGGGAGTTCTTTGCTTCAGAAAAACAAAAGGAAATTTTTTCATTGGCTGATTTGCATGTGTATTAATTTAAAATAAATTTCAAGGAACTGCTTTCACCTAACTCTCTGTGAATGCAGTATTTACTTCAAGTTTGAAAGGTAAGTAAGATTCTTGTTTGTTTGGCTGCTATGTCCTTGCTTTCACACACATGTCAACACACGTATGACATGCTAAGCCAATGCAGTGGTTTCTTCACTTTACAATCCTAAATAAAATTTGTCTTTTGTTTGCTGCTATGCCTGTGTTTTCATTTAAATTCATCTTAAAATCTATTGTTTCCCATAACAGGCTGTGAATGCAGCAGTTAATTCAACGTTGAAATTTAAGTAAGATACTTATTTGTTTGGCTGCTGTGTGCTTGCTTTCCCACATTATCAATGGAAAAACACTGCTTTTACCTAATGCTATGGCAAAACACTTGTTTCTTCAATTCTCAAAACTGAGCAATATACTCATACTTTGGCTGCTATTCACTTGTTTTCACTTACAATGAATGTCAAAATACTGCTTTCACTCTGCCAAAGTTGCCCGTTCCTCAATTTGAAACCTATGTAAGATTCTTGTTTCTTACAATGCTAAGCATGTTTTTTCTATTACAATCAACTTCAAAACACTGGTTTTCCTGAATGCTGGTCGAATGCAGGGAGATCTTTGCTTCAGAAAACCAAAAAGGAAACTTGTTTCATTGGCTGATATGCATGTGTATTCATTTACAATCAACTTCAAGACACTGGTTTCACGCCCTTGTGAATGCAGTAATTACTTCAAGTTTTAAAGGTAAGTAAGACTCTTGTTTGTTTTGCTGCTTTGCCTTTGCTTTCACTCACATGTCAACACATAGCTTTTACCTAAGGCTAAGCCACTTTAAAAACTAAATGAGATTTGTGTTTTATTTGAGGCTATGCCTGTGTTTTCTTTGAAATTCATGTTCAAAAGACTGGTTTCACCTAACAGGCTGTGAATGCAGCAGGTAATTTAACTTTGAAAGTTAAGTAAGATACTTATGTGTCTACTGTGCCCTTGTTTTCACTCATTATCAATGTAAAAACACTGATTTTACCAAATGCCATGCTAAAACACTGGTTTCTTCAGTTTTCAAAACTAAGCAATATGCTCCTTACGTTGGGAGCTATTCACTTGTTATCACTTACAATGAATGACCAACCAGTGCTTTTACTCTGCCAAAGTTGCTGGTTCCTCACTTTTGAACCGTAAGTAAGATTCTGGTTTCTTACATTTCTAAGCATGTGTTTTCAATTAGAATCAACTTGAAAACACTGCTTTTCCTGAACACTGGTTGAATATAGTGAATTCTTTGCTTCAGAAAACCAAAATGGAAACTTGTTTCATTGGCTGATTTGCATGTGTATTCATTTACAATCAATTTCAAGACCCTTGTTTCACATAACTCTCTGTGAATGCATTAGTTTCTTCAAGTTTAAAGGTAAATAAGATTCTTTCTTGTTTGGCTGCTATGTCCTTGCTTTCACACACATGTCAACTCACGGTTCTTACCTAAGGCTAAGCCAAAGCAGTGTGTCATTCACTTGACAAAATTAAATAAGACTTGTGTTTTATTTGAAGCTATGCCTGTGTTTTCATTTGAATTCATGTTCAAAACACTGGTTTCACCTAAAAGGGTGTGAATGCAGCAGTTAATCCAACTATGAAAGTTAAGTAAGATATGTGTTCATTTGGCTGCTATGTGCTTGCTTTCATTCTTTATTAATGTAAAAACACTACTTTTACCTAATACTATGTCAAAACACAGGTTTCTTCAGGTTTCAAAACAAAGCAATATACTTATTACTTTGTCAGCTATGCACTTGTTTTCACTTACAATGAACTTCAAAACACTGCTTGTACTATGCCAAAGCTGCCAGTTCCTCACTTTGGAAATCTAAAAAAGTTTCTTGTTTCTTACAATGCTATACATGTGTTTTCAATTACAATAAACTTGAAAACCTTGCTTTTCCCTAATGCTTGTTGAATGCATTGGCTTCTTTGCTTCAGATAACCAAAAAGGACACTTGTTTCATTGGATTATTTGCATGTGTATTCACTTAAAATCAATTTCAAGGCAATGGTTTCACCTAACTCTCTGTGAATGCAGTCATTACTTCAAATTTGAAAAGTAAATAAGATTCTTGTTTGTTTGGATGCTATGTCCTTGCATTCACTCTCATGGAAACACACGGATTTTACCTAATGCTAAGTCAAAGGAGTGGTTTCTTCACTTTAGAATCCTAAATGCTATTTTCCTTTTATTGCTGTTATGCTTGTGTTTTCCCTTATATTCATCTTCAAAACACTGGTTTCCCATAACAGGCTGTGAATGCATCAGTTAATTCAACTTTGAATGCTAAGTAAGGTACTTTTTTGTTTTGCTCCTATGCCCTTGCTTTCATTCAATATCAAGGTAAAAGCAATGCTTTTTCCTATTACTATGTCAAAACAACTGGTTTCTTCTGTTTTCAAAACTAAGAAATATACTCATTACATTGGCCGCTATGCACTTGTTTACACTGATAATGAATGTCAAAACTCTACTGTTACTATGCGAAAGCTGCCAGTTCCCCACTTTGGAAATCTAAGAAAGATTCTTGTTTCTTACAATGCTATACAAGTGTTTTCATTTACAATCAACTTGAAAACACTGCTTTTCCTGAACGCTGTTAAATGCTTTGAGTCCTTTGCTTCAGAAAACTTAAAAGGAAATGTATTTCATTGGCTGATTTGCATGTGTATTCATTTACAATCAACTTCAAGACCCTGGTTTCACCTAACTCTCTGTGAATGCAGTATTTACTTCAAGTTAAAGGTAATTAAGATTCCTGTTTGTTTGGCTTCTTTGTCCTTTGTTTCACTCACATGACATCTGACGGTTTTTACCTTAGGCTAAGCCAAAGCAGTGTGTTATTCACTTTACAAAACTAAATAAGATTTGTCTTTTATTTGAGGCTTTGCCTGTGTTTTCATTGAAATTCATGTTCAAAACCCTGGTTTCACCTAACAGGCTGTGAATGCAGCAGTTAATTCAACTTTGAAAGTTATGTAAGCTGCTTATTTGTTTGGCTGATGTGTGCTTGCTTTAACTCATTATCAATGTAAGAACACTGCTTTTACCTAATAATATGCAAAAACACTGGTTTCTTCAGTTATCAAAACTAAGCAATATATTCCTTTCATTGGCAGCTATTCAGTTATCACTTACAATGAATGTCCAACGACTTCTTTTACTCTGCCAAAGCTTCCAGATCCTCACTTTTGAAACCTATGTAAGATTCTTGGTTCTTACACTGCGAAACATGTGTTTTAAATAACAATCAACTTGAAAGCACTGTTTTCCTGAACGCTTGTTGAATGAAGAGAGTTAATTCCTTCAGAAAACCAAAATGGAAACTTGATACACTGGCTGATTTGCATGTGTATTCGCTTAAAATCAATTTCCAGGCACTGGTTTCACCTAACTCTCGTCTGAAAGGTAAGTAAGATTATTGTTTGTTTGCTTGCAATGTCTTTGCTTTCACTCACATGTCATCAGATGGATTTTACCTTATGGTAAGCCAATGCAGTGGATTCTTCACTTTAAAATCCTAAATATATCTCTACTTTATTTGCTGCTATGCCTGTGTTTTCACTTAAATTTATCTGTAAAACACTGGTTTCCCGTTACAGGCTGTGAATGCAGCAGTTAATTCAACTTAGAAAGTTAAGGAAGATACTTGTTTGTTTGGCTGCTACGTGCTTGCTTTCACTCATTATCAATGTAAAAACGCTGCTTTTACCTAATACTATACCAAAACACTGGTTGATTCAGTTTTCAAAACTAAGCAATATACTCATTACATAGGCAGCTGTGTACTTGTTTTCACTTACAATGAATGTCAAAGCACTACATTTACTATGCCGAAGCTGCGGTTCCTCAATTTGGAAATCTAAGTAAGATTCTTGTTTCTTACATTGGTATACAAATGATTTCAATTACAATCAGCTTGAAAACACGGTTTTTCATTAATATTGGTGGAATGCATTGAGTTCTTTGCTTTGGGAATCCAAAAAAAAACTTGTTTCATTGACTGATTAGGATGTGTATTCATTTACAATCATCTTCAAGGCACTCGTTTCACCTAACACTCTGTGAGTGCAATACTTACTTCAAGTTTGAAAGGCAAGTAAGACTCTTGTTTGTTTGACTGCTATTCCCTTGCTTTCAATCACATGTCAACACACAGCTTTTACTTAAGGATATGCCAATGCAGGGGTTTCTTCACTTTAAAAACTAAATAAGATTTGAGTTTTTTTGATGCTATGCCTGTGTTTTCATGTAAAATCATCTTCAAAACACTTGTTCCCCATAACAGGTTGTGAACACAGCAGTTAACTCACCTTGGAAAGTTAAGTAAGATACTTGTTTGCTTTGCTGCTCTGTGCTTGCTTTCACTCATTATCATTGTAAAAAAACTGCTTTTTCCTAATACTATGCCAAAACACTGGTTTCTTCGGTTTTCAAAACTAAGCAATATACTCATTACAGTGGTATCTATTCACTTATCAGTTACAATGAATGACCAAAGACTTCTTTTTTGCTGCTAAACCTGCTGGTTTCTCATTTTGAAACCTAAGTAAGATTCTTGTTCCTTACACTGCTAAGCATGTGTTTTCAATTACAATCAACTTAAAAACACTGTTTTTCCTGAATGCTGGTTGAATGCAGAGAGTTCCTTGCTTCCAAAAACACAAATGGAATCTTCTTTCATTGGCTGATTTGCATGTTTATTCACTTAATATAAATTTCAATGCACTGGTTTCACCTAATTCTCTGTGAATACAGTAGTTACCTCAATTTTGAAAGATAAGTAAGATTCTTGTTTTTTTGCCCGCTATTCCCTTGCTTTCAATCACATGTCAACACACAGCTTTTAACTAAGTTTAAGCCAATGCAGTGGTTTCTTCAATTTACAAAACTAAATAAGGTTTGTGTTTTATTTGATGCTATGCCAGCGTTTTCATTTAAATTCATGTTTGAAAGCCTGGTTTCACCTAACAGTCTGTGAATGCAGCAGTTAATTCAACTTTGAAAGTTAAGTAAGATACTTATTTGTTTGGCTGCTATGCACTTGCTTTCACTCATTATCAATGTAAAAGCCATGCTTTTACTGCATGCTATGTCAAAACACGGGTTTCTTCAGTTTTCACAACTAAGCAATATACTCCTTACATTTACAGATATTCAATTGTTATCACTTATAACGAATGAACAACCGCTGCCTTTACCCTGCTAAAACTTCTTGTTCCTCAATGTAAACCTAAGTATGATTCTTGTTTCTTACAATGGTATACATGTGTTTCAATTACAATCAACTTGAGAAAACTGCTTTGACTGAATGCTGGTTCAATGCATGGAGGTTATTGCTTCAGAAAACAAAAAAAAAATTGCTACATTGGCTGATTTGCATGTATATTCATTTACAATCAACCTGAGGTCACTGGTTTCACCTAACTCTCTGTGAATGCAGTAGTTACTTCAACTTTGAAAGGTAAGTGAGATTCTTCTTTGTTTGGCTGCTATTTCCTTGCATTCACTCACATGTCAAGACATGGCTTTTACCTAATGCTCAGCCAAGGCAATGGTTTATTGAGCTTACACACCTAAATAAGATTTGACTTTAATGGCTGCTATTCCAGTGTTTTCACTTCATTTTCAAAACACTGGTTTTCTGAAACTGGCTGTGAATTCAGCAGTTAATTCAACTTGGAAAGTTAAGTAAGATACTTGTTTGTTTCGCTGGAATGCGCTTACTTTCACTCATTATCAATGTAAAAACAACGCTTTTACCTAATGCTATGTGAAAACACTGGTTTCTTTAGTTTTCAAAACAAAACAATATACTCCTTACGTTGGCAGCTATGCAGTTGTTTTCACTTACAAAAAATGACCAACCACTGCTTTTACACTACCAACACTGCCGGTTCCTCACTTTGGAAATCTAAGTAGGATTCTTGTTTCTTACACTGCTAAGCATGTTTTTCCAATTACAGTCAATTTGAAAACACTGCTTTACCTGCACACTGGTTGAATACAGTGAGTTCTTTGGTTCAGAAAACCAAAAAGGAGACCTTTCATTGGCTGATTTGCATGTGTATTAATTTGCAATCAACTTCAAGGCACTGTTTCATGTAACTTTCTGTGAATACAGTAGTTACTTCAAGTTTGAAAGATAAGTAAGATTCTAGTTTGTTTGGCTGCTATGCACTTGCTTTCACTCACATGTCAACTCATGGTTTTTACCTAAGGCTAAGCCAAAGCAGTGGTTTTTTCATTTTACAAATCTAAATAAGATTTCTGTTTTATTTGATGTTATTCCTGTGTTTTCATTTAAATTCATGTTCAAAGCACTGGTTTCAACTAACAGGCTGTAAATCCAGCAGTTCAATCAACTTTGAAATTTAAGGAAGATATTTTTAGTTTTACTGCTCTGTGCTTGTTTTCAATCATTATCAATGTAAAAACATGGCTTTTACCTAATGCTATGCCAAAACACTGGTTTCTTCAGTTTTCAAAACTAAGCAATATTCTCCTTACTTTGGCAGCTATTCACTTGTTATCACTTACAACGAATGGCCAACAGTGATTTTACTCTGCCAAAACTGCCCATTCCTCAATTTGATACCTAAGTAAGTTTCTTGTTTCTTCCCATGGTATACATGTGTTTTCAATTACAATCAAATTAAAAACACTGCTTTGTCTGAACTCTGGTTAAATGCAGGGAGGTCTTAGCTCAGAAAAACAAAAAAGTAAACTTATATCATTGGCAGATTTGCATGTGTATTCACTTGAAATCAATTTCAAGGCACTGGTTTCCACTAAGTCTTTGTGAATGCAGTAGTTACTTCAAGTTTGAAAGGTAAGTAAGATTCTTGTTTGTTTGGCTGCTATGACCTTGCTTTCACACACATGTCAACACATGGATTTTACCAATTGCTAAGCCAATGCATTGGTTTCTTCACCTTAAAATTCTAAATAAGTTTTGTCTTTTATTTGCTGCTATGCCTGTGTTTTCACTTAAATTCATCTTCAAAACACTGGTTTCCCATAACAGCCTGTGCATGCAGCACTTAATTCAACTTTGAAAGTTCAGTTAAATGCTTGTTTGTTTCGCTGCTAGCACTTTCTTTCACTCATTATCAATGTAAAAACACTGCTTTTACCTAATACTATGCCAAAACTGGTTTCTTCAGTTTTCAAAACTAAGCAATATACTCATTACATTGGCAGCTATATACTTGTTTTCATTTACAATGAATGTCACATTTCTTTTATGATGCCAAAGCTGCCGGTTTCTCACTTTGGAAATCTAAGTAAGATTCAAGTTTCTTACAATGGTAAATGTGTGTTTTCAATTACAATCAACTTGAAAACACTGCTTTTCCCTAACGTTGACTGAATGCATGGAGTTCTTTGATTCAGAAATCCAAAAAGGAAACTTGTTTCCTTGGCTGATTTGCATGTGGATTCATTTACAGTCAAATTCAAGACACTGTTGCACCTAACTCTCTGTGAATGCATTATTTTTTTCAAGTTTGAAAGGTAAATTAGATTTTTGTTTGTTTGGCTGCTATGCCCTTCCTTCCACTCACATGTTAACACACAGTATTTACCTAAGGCTAAGCCAATACAGTGGTTTCTTCACTTTAAAAAACTAAATAAGATTTGTGTTTTATTTGATGTTATGGCTGTGTTTTCATTTAAATTCATGTTCAATACACTGGTTTCACCTAACAGGATGTGAATGCAGCAGTTAATTCAACTTAGAAAATTATGTAAGATATCAATTTTTTGGCTGCTGTGCTCTTGGTTTTATTTATTATCAATGTAAAAGCACTGCTTTTACCTAAAGCTATGCCAAAACACTGCCTTCTTCAGTATTCAATACTAAGCAATATACTCCTTACATTGGCAACTCTTCACTTGTTATCAATTAAAACGAATGGCCAACCACTTCTTTTACTCTGCCAAAACTGCCAGTTACTGAATTTGAAACCTAAGGGGGATTATTGCTTCTTACCCTCGCATACATGCATTTTCAATTACAATCAACTTGAAAACACTGCTTTGTCTGAACTCTGGTTGAAAGTAGGGAGGTGTTTACTTCAGAAAACCAAAAGGTAAACTTATATCTTTGGCTGATTTGCAAGTGTATTCACTTGAAATCAATTTCAAGGCACTGGTTTCACCTAACTCTCTGTGAATGCAGTAGTTACTTCAAGTTTGAAGGGTAAGTTAGATTCTTGTTTGTTTGGCTGCTATGTCCTTTCTTTCACCCACATGGTAACATATGGATTTTTACATAATTTTAAGCCAATGCAGTGGTTTCTTCACTTCACAATCCTAAATAAGATTTGTCTTTTATTTGCTGCAATGCCTTTGTTTTCACTTAAATTCTTCTTCAAAACACTGCTTTCCTGTAACAGGCTGTGAATGCAGCAGTTAAAGCAACTTTGAAAGTTAAGTAAGATACTTGATTGTTTTGGCTGCTAGGCACTTGCTTTCACTCATTATCATTGGAAAAACACTGTTTTTACCTAATACTATGCCAAAACACTGGATTCTTCAGTTTTTAAAACTAAGCAACCTACTCATTACACTGGCAGCTATATACTTGTTTTCAATTACAATGAATGTCAAATCACTGCATTTACTCTTCAAAAGCTGCCAATTCCTCACTTTAGAAATTTAAGTATGATTCTTGTTTCTTGCAATGTATACATGTGTCTTCAATTGCAATCAACTTGAAAACACTGCTTCTCCCTAAATTTGGCTGAATGCATTGAGTCTTTGCTTTAGAAAACCAAAAAGGAAACATGTTTCTTTGGCTGATATGCATGTGTATTCACTTACAAACAACTTCGAGATAGTGGTTTCATCTATCTCTCTGTGAATGCAGTAATTACTTCATGTTTGAAAAGTAAGTAAGATTCTTGTTTGGCTGCTATGCCCTTGCATTCACTCACATGTCAACACACAGCTTTTGCCTAAGGCTAAGGCAATGCAGTAGTTTCTTCACTTTACAAAACAAAATAAGATTTGTCTTTTATTTGCTGCTATGCCTGTGTTTTCAATTAAATTCATCTTCAAAACACTGGTTTCCCATAGCTGGCTGTGAATGCGGCAGTTAATTCAATTTGGAAAATTAAGTAAAATACTTGTTTATTTGGCTGCTATGCACTTGCTTTCACTCACTATAAATGGAAAAACACTGCTTTTACCTAATACTATGCCAAAACACTGGTTTCTTCAGGTTTCAAAACTGAGCAATATACTCATTACATTGGTAGCTATGCCCTTGTTTTCACTTACACTGACTGTAAAAACACTGCTCTTAGTATTCCAAAGCTGCCGGTTCCTCACTTTCGAAATTTACGTAAGCTGCTTGTTTCTTACAATGCTATACGTGTGTTTTCAATTCCAATCAACTTTAAAACACTGCTTTTCCCTAACGTTGGCTGAATGCATTGAGTTCTTTGCTTTAGAAAACCAAAAAAGGAACTTGTTTCATTGGCTGATTTGCATGTGTATTCATTTACAAACCACTTGAAGACACTAAATTGATGTAACTCT
>JAQZBX010044535.1:0-21348 GCA_029593785.1 Cabassous unicinctus
GCTGATTAAAAACTCACGGTTCTGGTTCTGTCGTCGCGATTTCTCTCTTTTGTCCCTCTCTCCTCTCGGTGGTGTGCAGTCTTCCCCTGCTGTCCTAAACCCTAGAAGATCTATTTTGGGTCTGTTTCAGCCTGTTCTTTAGCTATTTTTCTGGAGAAGAGATTCCTGTGTGTTACTAGTCAGCCATCTTCCCGGAAGTGACTCTACGGGCTTTTAATTAACTCATCTAATACTCAGCATCACACCGCCAAGGAATTATAAAAATTAAGGAAACTAATTCATAGAAAGGTATCTTACTCAATGTAACACAGTTACTAAATAGCACAGCCAGTTTCAAACCCTAGCAATTTGAGTTCAGAGTCGGTGTAATTATGATTTCATTCTCTCTTCCTTCAGTATTCTGATCAAATGTCACATCTCAAAGACCTGGACCCCTATGTAAAATAATACCTCTGTCACTTTCTCTTTTTCCATGATCTATTTTCTTCTACACATTTACCATACTTGGCATTATATTATATATTTATTGATTTGTTGTCTGTATTCTCCACTAGAATGTGATTTCCATGAGAACAGAGGCTTGATCTGTTTGCTTAATAGTAACATTCAAATATTCGTTGGATGAATTGAATGATCAAATTATTCCTACTATGTGGTAAGAACTGTTCTAGACACTTGGAATATCTCAAAATTCCTTGTCTTAGTGCAGTTTTTATTAGATGGGGTTGGGGGGAAGACAACCAACAGTAATTATAATCTAAAGGTAAATATTTTAGTATGTTTGAAGATGATAAATTCCTTGGAATAAGAAAGAAGTAGAGCAGGGAAAAATGAAATCAGGATCCTGTGGGGAAAGGGAATTACTAGCTCCAAACTAAGACTTGAAAATAAGGGAGGGACCATGTGGATGTGGCATGGGGGAAGGAAGCATTCTGGGGAGAGCAAACAGCCAGTGCAAAAGCCCTGAGGCTGGAGATGGACTGGAAGGTTGCTGCTGTGGCTGAGGGGAGTGAGGAAGAAGTTAGAAGTAGGAGCTGTGATGAAGGAGATCAGAGGCAGGGGAGAAGGATATGGCAGTTCACTTAGAACCTTGAGGCTTTCTTTAAGTATTGGGTATCTGAACAGAGAAGTGACATGATTTACTGAATGAATAAATGAATGAATGATTATAAGAAAACCTCTATCACACTAGCTCCAGTTTAAAAACAAAAGAAATCCTGGAAATGACTCTGAATCTCTGCTTTGGGTTTGTGTCTATGTCTGAACAATCACAATGTTCAGGAACCGAGATACCACAATTAGTTCAAATCTGGTCGGTTGCCCATTTTTCAAGAAAAAGGCTCTGTGTCTAGAAGGATGGATTTATGTGAGCAGACAATGGTTCAGTTTTGTAATAGTTAGGTTGGAAGAGAAGGAACAGTTTTTCCAAAGTCAGAGAGGGATCCCAGATATGGCTTGTGATGGTGGATATTAGCAGGGGAATAACTTGGCCTACTAAATTCTAATTAAATTAAGAATGTTCTTTTGTTTCTTTAAGTCACTGGAAAATATTATGTTTATTCTATGGCATCAACTTTAGATTATCTTTCATTAAACTCACTGTTTTAGGCACTCAGGACATAAAATTAATTGACCAAGACATGCCCTCAAGAAGCTCACAGTCTAGCGAAACAAAATATTAACAAATCATTCTAATAAGACATGCTTCCCTGCCATAATGGATGCTGTACTGCTTGCCATGGGGACATGCTGGATAGGGCACATTGCTCATAATTTTTACATACAAGAGCTTCTGAAAGCATTGTCCACGAACCCACCTGTATTTGAATTTCCTGGGATTTCAAATACGGGGCAGATTTCTGGGCCCTATCCCAGATCTACTGAATCAAAATCTCTAAGTTATCTGCTTTATAACAAGTCTTCTAATGATTCTTATCCACACTAAAATTTGAGAACTACTGCCACATATTCTTTCTTTACTCCAGTGCTGCCTGGTAACAGTGCTGAGCACAAAACCAGCTGCAATGAGCTGGTTTACAGCTGAGCCAAGTCACAGGGGAATTTGCATGGTAGTCACTCTGCCATAAGCCGCACTTATCTGAAAATTCAGAACTGAAAATAGAACAGCACAGGCCCCCAAGCTACTCTTCAGATTTTAAGCCAATGCTGTGGAAGCCTGTGTTTAGAACTTAAATATTACTGTGCATGATATGGTTCATTATTTTTTTATTGTCCATTGTGAATTAATTATTTAAAAAAAAACAACACACCAGGCTTTTGTGAAGGTCATTCTTTAACCACTGATAGCCACCTGTAGTTTTCCTCAGGGTCAAATAGACACAGTTATCCAAGTTAACCTGATTGGGAGTTGGTTATTCAACCAATATTTTCCTTACATTTGAATTTAAAAAAATAAAAAAAAAATCTTCTTTTGTTGCTAAAGTTTTGGACATAGGCCTTACTTATTTCCTCCTACAAGGTAATTATGCATGAATTCATTAAGGAATCAACTCTGACAATGGTCAGCACAGTTTTCTAGCCCTTTCAAGACTTGTTTCCCAGGATCATTCATTCATGTCTCTTTATTCTTTTGCTCATTTCTGTCACCATAGTCTGTAACCCTCATGCTCCTAAATCTAGCTTAATTCAATATATTCCTATCTACAAAATTTGGCAGTCATGCATCATAAATATTCCTAAAATATGACTTTCATAATGCCAGTATGTTAGGCTTGTTGAGCTAAGCAATGGAGTTTTGCTTTGATCACCTTAAGTATAAGGGGATTATTTCAAGCAATTGTCTACTGTTTCAGTCTTCCTTGTTGCCTATGTGGTTTCATGAACTACTTCTATCTACAAGTTTCCTCTTTCTATCTCATACTCCTAACTGCCCAGTCCTTTATGCAGTCAGTCTGATTGACTTAACTTACAATCATCATTTATATTGGACAATCCCTTTATTTATCAACCAACCCTGAACCAGTTAGTTGTCAGCTCTGTGCAGAGAACTATCTTAGCTTTCCTGAGCAGGAACCTTTCGCTGAGGACACTTGCAGCTTTGCAGCTGAAGAAGCTCAAGTGACTCTCTGTTATGGCCACAAAAAATGTTTAAAAATGATTTCAGCTTCCCTATTAACATGAATCTTACCTACCGATTTTATTACTGACTTATCCAATGTGAACCCACCGCCATAATCAGACCAGTTTTCTTTAAATTGCATCCGTGTTTCCACCTCTGCACTGAGCCAATAGTGCTTATCCCTCCAGAGCGATGCATTCTCTCATTTATATCAATCAACATCCTACCCATATAACCACAACTCACCCACTCTGCAAGAATCAGGTCCTATCACCCTCAGACCACCTCTGCAAGGATCTTCTTCCATGTTTATCACTCCTTATTGTTTCTGTACATTATAACTACTGTCTTATAATCCATATATAATTATTTATGTTATCTAATTAGTGTAGTTTTATTGAGTCCTTTGTTCTCTAATTGGCTTCTGTGGCTCAGCACGGTTTTTTGGTGTGTATTAGGACCACAACATACTGTGCTTGTGTGGCATAGTGCCCAGCCCAGTTCTAGATGTATAATCAGTGCTCAAATAGTCATTGTATAGACAGAATAAAATATGATAAGCAATTGTTAAACACAAAAATCTCCTGAATTATTATTTTCTATAAGGGTGATGATTAGTATCACATAATTGGTCAATAGGGAGCTTATTTTCAGTATGGATTCCCATCAGTGAGTAACTCTTTCTAATACAGGAAGTAGATTTTTTAACCTTCCTCATCAATGTTTCTCAAAAAAGTAAATGCTGACATGGTTAAAGCACAGATGCTAAAAAGAAAGTTACTTTTATGAAGTAGCAGGCTTAGCTCATGAAATAGGAATGGAAAGGCATTTAAAGCAGGAAAAATGATTTAAACAAAAGCATGGAAATAAGGACAATTGTAGTGTGATTTGGAGATTAGGTGCATTGAAGCAGAGATTTTTATGCATGCCACCAACCCCCACGTCCACACTGGTGCTAAGGACTATGAGAGAAGGATGCTTTTATAACATGCACTCACTAAACATTTTTTTCGAAAGATTGCTCAGGTTATAATAAACAAGAAAAGTGTTTTAAAAAAGCATAAAGAAAATGTTTTCTTCTGGCCTACCTGCCCAACATTTCTTATCAGTTCCTAAGTGAGCAGACTGACATCATAACTTATGTTATATTAAAAGTTACTTTATTAATTTGTGCTTAGGTTATCTATAAAAAACTTTCTGTTATTCCAAAGAATCTATTATGTTCCTTCTAATGTAATCTTTTCCAATTGCATATCATGCCTTATTAATGATTTTCTTTCAAGTATTTTTATGCATAGGTAATAGAACTAGGTGGTCTCAATCAGGTCAGAAGAACTTTCTTACCACAGGTACTGGAAACAATGAGTCAAAAAGGAAACATTTATTTGTGTAACCTGAAAGTAAAGATAGATCCAGTTTCGTGCACTTTAGAATCTAGGGACTCTGAAGATGTTACCAAGGTGTTCTCTTCATCCTCCTTCTTCCTTGAATATTTTCTCCTTCAGATGAGCTTTTCCCATGTGGCTAGCTAAGGCCACCAGTGGGCAAAGATTCACATGTTCCCAGCTTAATAACACCAAAAGAAATAGATATTCCCTCTTGAATTTCTGTTTTCAGAAAAGGCTCTGACTGGCCCTGCTGGGTGATGGGTTCCAATGAACCAATCTCGAGGGCATAAGGTTTTATGATTAGTCCATTCTTGGTTATGTCCCTTCCCTCTCCCACCTGCTGGGCTCCAGTGTTCAAGGGGTTCTGGCCACCACATGTTATAGCACTGCAAGACTACATGTATTGAAGGGAGAATTCTCCAAAAAATGGTTATAGCAGCATTATTCACAATAGCCAAAAGGTGGAAACAATCCAAATATCCATCAACAGATGCAAGGATGAACAAAATGTGGCATATCTATTCAATGGAATATTATTCAGCCACAAAAAGGAATGAACAACTGATACATACTACAACATTTATGACCTTTGAAAGCATTATACTAAGTGAAAGAAGGCAAACACAAAAGGACACATATTATAAAATTGCAGGCATATGAAATATCCAGAATAGGTAAATCCAAAGGGACAGAAAGCATATAAATGGTTCCCCAGGACTGACTGGAGAAGGGAATAGGGAGTGACTGCTTAATGGGTGTAAGCCTTCCTTTTGGAGTGATGAAAATGTTCTGGAACCAGATAGGATAGTGGTGATGCTTGCACAACATTGTGAATGTATTGCATTTCAATAATATTAAATATTAAATTTTATGCTATCTATTTTACCACAGTTTAAAATAAATCAAAGTTTATGTTCTAAAGCAAAGTGATATGAGATATGAGGACTTCAAAACAAAGTGAGAGATTATTAGGGTAACCATGTCTAAAAGGACTTAAAATGAGGAGTCCAGAGAAGAGGCAAAAATAACAATCCCATCATGTAGTGAAATTGTCAGAAAATATAAAGAGCATGGGGCACATGTAGAAATGGAAGAAAAATAGGCATGTTTATATTGATGATTGCAATTTGGAATTCATCAAAAAATCTTGCTTCTTGTAATATGATCAATCACAACAACAGTTCCAGAGCTTGACAACAGTTGATACTGAGGGGCAACTGGGAAAGAGTTTTTTTCAGGAGATTTCCAGCATTTATGGTTAAGGAACAGACATGGTATTCAAAAATAGCAGTAGAAACAAAGATGTTTTAACTTGGCATATTTGTGAGTTTAGGTTTTTCAGACATATCTTGCAAATCATGACTTTTGGAATGTGCTGTACTTGATGTAATGGACTTAGGTTTAGGCCTCCAATACCCCAGTTACTAGGTATGGGAATTAGAGTAAGTAACAGCCACAGAACTTAGTTTTATCACCAGGAATATATTAATTGAGTTTATGGAAGAGTGAGATGAAGAAATAGATATGGAAATGTTTTGCACACTATAAAATGGTATATAGATACAAGATTCTTTATATGAAACTACATCATTATTTATGGATGACTCACAAGAATAGAGGAGAGTATTTCAGTTGTATTAAAGGAGTCCATTATAGAGGTGATGCCCCCAAGAGGTAACCAAAGTGAGCTGGTGTCTTGAATTCTATGTGGGGCTATCAAGAGAGGGGAAATTTAGCCCAGATTGAAGATTGGGGAACATTGGTGGATGATATATCAGAATGGATCCATTTTATATGGTAGGAGCTAGAAATGGCCCTGGAGGTAACAAGGAATATATAGAGATCACACTGAGTTGAAAGGTAAGAAATTAGGAGTCAAAAGTCTGTCAGAAAAACTGATTTAGATAGACTGAAGGAAGTCAGAAATGTATTGGTGGCTGTCAGTAGGAGAGTCAGAGACAGTGTAATAAGATTGTCATATCGGTGTGGGGATCCCACCCCTGAGATTTAATGTGATATTCTCACATGTGATTATTTAGCTATTAAGACTTACCTGCTCTTCAATCTTTCCATTGCCAAAATTGCTATCCCTGGTATTTGCTAAGAGGTTTCCTGTTCGTGACTCAAGTTTAGAGTGTGAGTGTTAAGGAAATATATAAGCTGTTGCTCTAATTGGCTCAGAAACACTGACAGCCCTCTCCATACACATAAGCAGATGATACTGCAGGCACCATATATAAAGGCTCTACTTTCTAGTCTCAATCCCATACCCAACAACGATAGTATCCTCTTTCCGTTTTGAAATCCTGTTGCCTCAGAAGTAGTTCCATCACCTTGCTTGTCTCCTTTGCATTATTCCTTCTGTCAGTTTGGGTCTTTACCAGTCCTTTGACTCTAGGCAATGCCATTCCTGTGTCTTCTTTGACTTCAGGCCTTGTAACCATAGATCACTCCTTTTGTATTCTAGCATTTTAAATTGGTTCCCATTGACAGGACCAAAGTCTTAAAGAAATTAATCATTTATGGCAATTGCATACACTTTTAGGCAGATGTTAATGTTGTCACGTATATTTCAGATCAAACACAGGTTATCTCCTATTTTCGTATGTTATTTGAGTAATGAAACAAAACTTTATCATTAACAAGTAATGTTGTATATTTGAAAGTAAACAAGTAGAGATTAGATTATGGGTACAAATTATAAATAAAAGATACAAACATATCTTTTGCACTTTCAGTTTTTCTCTTTCTGAAATTATATATCAACTTGAAAAAATGTTCATTAATTTTTTAACATGATGTTGTTAAATTTAGAAGATTGGTAGATTTACAGAAAAAATTGAGAGGATAGTACAAAGAATTTCCATATACTCCATACACAGTATCCTCCACTGTTAACATCATACATTAGTATGGCACATTTGTCACAATTAGTGAACCAATATTGATACATTATTATTACCTAAAGTGCATAATTTATTGAGATTTTCTTAGTTTTTGCCTAATATCCTTTTTTTCTGTTCCAGGATCCCATCCAGGAAACTACATTTCATTATTATGACACCATAGACTCCTCTTGGCTGTGACAATTTCTCAGGCTTGGGTTTTTGCTGACCTTGGCAGTTTTGAGGAATACTGGTCAGGATTTTTGTAGAATATTCCTTGATTGGTATTTGTCTGATACTTTTCTCACAATTAGACTGGGGTTATAGGTTTTTGGAGGAAGACCACAAAGGTGCAGTGTGATTCTCATCACATTGTATCAATGGTACATGCTGTCGACATGACTTGATGTTAACCTTGATCAGCATGTTGGGGTAGTGTTTGTCAGGTTACTGCTTTTTCCACCTTTCTATCCTGCAATCTTTGGAAGGAAGTCTCTGTGTGCACAGCTCTCCATCATGAGGGGAAATACTTTGAGAATTATTTGGCATTCTTCTGAATGGAAGATTTGTTTGCTTCCTATTTGTTTGTTTATTTATTTCAGCATTTATTTCACTATAGACTCTTAGATATTTATTTTATACTCTGGGTTATAATACAATGCCACTTTATTTTGTTTCTCAAAAAATTCCAGCTTTGGCCATTGAGAGCTCTTTCAGTTGGCTTCTGTGACTCTTTGACATTTTTCCATTATTGTTTGTAGTTTATTTGTGCATATGTGTGTGTGTTCACATCCATACTTTCTGGCAGTACATAATTCTCCAAGTTCATCTTGTATATTTCCTGACCCAGTCCTTGAATAAGCCTTTTCTCCAAGGAGCCCAAGTTCTCTTTATTTGAAAATCGAACTAGAAACCAAAGCCTGAGTGCTATATGTGCTCATTGATACTGGGATGTAATTGCTTTAGGTTTGTCAGCTGACAGAGCAAGGAAACAGATGTATGTTTACGAACTCATTTAAATACATGCCTATCATAAATAATTCTATATGTAACCATTTCTATCTACATTAAGCTAAAATTGCATTTATACTGATGTCTCCAACTCTAATGCATTAACACATGCAGTCAATCCTCATTATTCATGTGTTCTGTATTTGTGAATTCTCCTACTTCATAAAATATAAGTCCAAAATCAATACTTACGGCACTTCTGTGGTCATTCACAAACACGCACAAAACAGTAAAAATTTTGAGATGCCTGATGCATATGTTCCCAAGAGTTTGAACAAGGCAATGCTTTATCTTCTAGTTTTGACTCTCATACTGTAAACAAGTAGTCTTTTTGTGGTATATTAAGGGCTATTTTTTTTTCCATTTTTCTGCTTTTTTGTTGGTGATTTCCCAGTTTAAAATGGATGCCAATCATAGTATTTCAGTGTTATCTAGTGCCCCTTAGTGCAAGAAAGCTGTGATGTGCCTAACAGAGAAAATACGTATGTTAGACAAACTTTGTACAGGTATGAATTATAGTGTAATTGGCTATAAGCTCAGTGTTAATGAATCAACAATGTATTTCAAATAGGGTGTTTTTAAACAGAAACATACATAAAACAAGGCTATGTATTGATTGGTTGACAAAAATATAACCAGGGACTTGCAGGCTACCTAACCTTCTATTTCCCCTAGGTTCAAAGGTTCAATATTTACTAATTCAGTGTTCCTGGTGACTTTATAGAGCATAACTACTGTGAATAACAAGAAATCAACCCTATAGCATTCTAGCCTTTCCCCCTTGCTTAACTGTTATCTCCCACTCTAAAAGTGAAAATTTGGATCCACCTTCTGCCATCTTTTCACGTAATTGTTCAGTTGCAGTACACATATATAGGGGTTTCAGAATTGAAAACCTGTACTCCTGGGGGAAACAACTTTATCAACTAGAGTACAGTGCTCTAAAATGTATATTTATTATTATTTTAGATTTACAGATTTTGTTTCCAAAGCTACTTCGGTCAGTGCCACCTACCTCCACCCATCCTCTTCAGTGAGATTGTTTCATACATTTGTAATTCAGTTAGATTATTTTGTAAGATTCTGCAATACATTCTGGAATCTACCAGTCTGCTAAATGTTTTTTTCTTTTAATTTACAAACACTAAGTTTTACTCTTTGTGCAGTAAATTCTATGGATTTTGAAAAGTGCATAGTGTCATGCATCCACCATTATAATATCACACAGCAGTTTCTCCACCTTAAAACATTTCTTATGCTTCACCTATTCAAAGCCCTTGCTCTCTAAGAACCCCTGGCAAACACTGATCTGTGTATCATCTTTATAGTTTTGTCTTTTCCGGATTGCCATATACATGGATTCATACATATAAATAGCCTTTTCAGACTGACAATTTTCACTTAGCAAAATATATTTAATGTATATACATGTCTTTGTGTGGCTTGATAGCTTATTCCTTTTTATAGAAGAATGGGATTCTATTATATGAATGTACCACAGTCTGTTTATCCATAGTTTGCATTAGTTTTGCTGATATGATACATACCATAATAAATGTTTTATTTATTCAAGGAAAAAAGTATATGAATTTTAAATATCATGAAATTGAATTTAACTTATGTGTAATAGTGACAATATTTACCAATTTTGAAAAAAATACATTATTTGAGACTTTAAAGGAAATTATAGTTCCTCCTTTTCTATCAGAAAATAAATCATAATTATAGTATGTTTAAGTATTTTTAAATTCAAACTTTTTAATTTTTAACAGGAACAGTATTAAAATTGGTAAATGCTTATGCCTTGGCATATTAATAATTGAAGACTTTTTATATTATTACATGTGAGTTATATTTACAAGACATTATTAATCTCTTATACTGTAGAAAAGAGAAGAAACTCATACAGGCTCTTTCCCTCACAGACATATTCTTCAAATAATAATGGTGGCAATTCCTTAAAGTTAGCTATGATTTCTTCTGATAAATTAACATTTTTGTTTGCCTTTCAGTGATTGGGTTACTATATAAAGATCTCCTCATTAGTCTCCATTAGCTTACACTGCTTTTGGAATGTCACCTCTTGAAAGCAAATCTAACTAAAGCAAAAATAGCTGTCTGCCTTCATGTTTAGCCTATGAGGCCCTGTAGTGCCACCAAAAGGCAATCGCCACTTCTTTGAGAGACAGGGTGCTAAAGAAAGAAGGTTAATTTTTTTGGTGGTATTTTTCCTTTTAAAAAGACAGGAGTGAGCTATGGCTAAGGTCACATGATGATATATGACATAGGCTCTGTTGCTTGGATGACTTCAGAAGAAAAAAAAACTTTTTGTACATAGGATTTTTCACTTTTCCTCTATTATCACAAAGCCTCCCCTGCTGGGCCTATAGGGTGATTATGTCTGTTTCAGTAGTCTGTAATACTCTCATCTCACTTGGAAGTGCTGCACACAAATCATCCATTAAAAAGGTAGAGTAGAAGATATCATAGAATGCTGTTTTAAGATTCGGTAGATGCCTTTTCAATTTTGTGTAGCTTCAGGGGAGGCATCCCTGCAAACTGCTTTCATTTAAAGCTTCTCTCATTTCCTCACTAATCCATAAATTCATTTTCCCTTGAACACAACTTCATCATTTCCCCTTCCCCTTTGTACATTGCCATAGTGAAGCACGGACCCAATAGTTCTTTAATGTCTGGGTAGCATCCATTTTATTTCACAATCAGTCATTTTATCTTAAAAAGTTCCATATATAGATCTGGTCTGGATGAAATCTAGGCTTAGTGCACAGCCCATTTAGGTCATAGTTTTTTGACACAGGCTGTCATGGAAAGAGAGAGAATGACATTTTTAAACTGACAGGCTTACTTTTGTCTCACTAAATACATCAAATTTTTGAAATAGCTTCCTCAATTTTCCTAATATTAAATATTTGTCTTCTCTTATTCTATTCAGAATACTATGTGAAAATATTATTCTATAAATGGCATCAACTGCCTAGAGAAATGCCAGAACCTGATATGATTACATAATCTTAAATGTTTGAATAATCATGAATTTGCTTTACTAAATATTAGTTAATTCATGTTAGTTTAGAAACGTACTACATCATTACCAGTTATATTGAAATTAACAAAAGCATATCATTTTTTTATTTTTAATTTTTATTTTTTAAAGATACTTAGATTACATAAATGTTACATACAAAATGTAGGGGATTCCCATATGCCCCACTCCCTATGCCTCCCACACTTTCCCACATTAACAACATCCTTCATTAGTGTGGTAAATTTGTTACATTTGATGAACACATTTTGGAGCATTGCCACTAAGTGTGGATTACAGTTTACATTATAGTTTAAACTCTCTCCTGCACAATTTTTTAAGTTATGACAAGATATATAATGGGCTGTATCTACAATTGCAACATCATTCAGGACAATTCCAATGTCCCAAAATGCACCCGTGTTACACCTATTTTTCCCCTTTCTCTCCGTTCAGAACCTCTGGTGGCCCCTGCCTCCACATCAATGATAAATGTTCTTCCATTGTTAGAATAACAATAAGTCTATAGTAGAATAACAATAAGTTCATCGTTCATTCCCCAATCCTGAGAGTTCTGGGATGGTGATGACCACTCCTCCTCTAAATTGATAGGGGGCTTAGATCCCATTGGGCAGATAGATGGGACTATCTTGCTTGCAGTTGCAGATGTTCTCTGTTCCTTGGGATGGTCATTGCCCATCGTCATTTCCTTGTTAGTTGTTCTGGGGGAGTCCAATGAACTGGAGAGTAGGTGCTGCAACTCTTATTGAGATTCAGGACTGGCACATGGAAAGCCCAAAGATTTAAGTCTCTTGGACATAAACTTATCAACTCTAATAGTAACTATAGGTTCAAACAGCAGGGGCAGAAGAGCCATGTGTAGGAAGACCACAACTGAGTGCAACTCTGCCACATTGGGGAGCATAAATTCCAAAGTCGGGCCCGCTGACAGGGCATCATGCTCCTGAGCTGTCAGCCCTGCCTATAGTGTCTGGATGTCTCCAGAGCCCTCAGGAGCCCTGCTATTTGAAGCAATATTTACTGTGTAAAAGCATATCATTTATATGCCATTTAATGTGTTCATCTAAATATTAGAATGATAGTTTTTTTGAGAACTAAATATTGGCCAGTATGTTCTAAACTTGAAACTGTTTTTAAAATTCTCAAGTGAAATGACAAGCATTTGTGGATTTTTTACAATGACTTTAGGTTTTACTCATATAACTTTGAATATAATATTAAGATAAATTTATTTATAAAAGTTGGTTTAGTTTGAGATTTTTCTATATATTACCCAGGGCAGGATTTTGGCTAAATAGTCACACCAGTCTACTTATATGGACTGATCTCTGGGGCCTCAATTATCTAACCATTTTATGTTCTGTGGGTAAAGTTTGTGCCTCCCTTCTCTTTTGATGTTTTTACAAAAAATATCAAACTATAGTCCTGAATTAATTGAATGTGAAGGGATATTATTTCACATCTAACAGGTACTTGGTTTAGAATTTCTTCTCAAACACATTACTACTCAATATTTCTGAACAATTCAATTGATAAAGTCAATATTTATGGATTAGCAATGATGGAAAGATGTAAAAATTGTATAGTGTATTATAGTAGTACTTCTCAAACTATGTTCTGGGAGGTCTCTCAGATCTTAATTGGTGTACTCAAGGGACAAAAAGTATTCTCAGTTTAAAAACGGGTGTGGTAAAACCATATTAAACTTACAATATTTTGGTTTGTGTATGTTTTAAGAGAGCAGTAGTTCTCAAAACCTCTCCTATAGTAAAAGCATAGACAAGCTTTCTCAAAGTTGTGGTGGATTGGGGCATTGAGAAGACTAAGGAGGGCTTCTTAAATACTTTTATTTATAGAATGGCTTTATTATTTAATTTCTTTAAATAGGGCTCCTATTACCATTAGTCAGAATACTAATGTCCAAAATACTAGGACACAGTATGGGGAATGGTGATATAGATATAGATTTTTAAAAATACCCTTGATCAAGCTATAGTAGCAGAAAATAGTTACCTGGGCCATATAATGTGGCTCCCTTATGGCTTTTATTTTTTTACTGAACTGCTCATTGTTGTGATAGTATTGGCTTAAACTCAAGGACACTACAAGAAATAGTCCTATGAAATCCATTGTTTTGTCTAAGGCAAGGATATTATGATATATAGATATTAACAAGAGCATAAAACTTGTGGTAGATTGTATTTTCCAAAAATATGCTCCATGTTCCCCATCCCCACATGCTCTTATGCAATGTGATCTTGGCCCATCTCCATTAAGAGAGGGACTTTCTTACTACATCCCCTTAAATCTGGGTGGGTTTTGTGCTGACTGCTTTGGCAGAAGTAAGTTATATGGCTTCAGAAGCCTGGTCCTAAGAATCCTTTCAGCATCCACTGGGGCCTCTTGCTTTCGGGATGCTCTCTTAAGGAACCCAGTGCCCATGCAGTGTAACCCCCAAATGACATGGAGAGATATAAACAGGTGCTTGGTCTGAAGGCACTGCAGCCGCATGAGAAACCCTAAGGAAGAACCTCTCTACTGAGCTCAATCAGCCCACAGAAATGGGAGAAACAATAATCATTGCTTTAAGGCATTCGATTTTGAATGGTTTGGTTATACAGCAACAGATAATGCGACAGAACTTTAAATGAGTGAAGCATTCGTGTTTTACTAAGTTTTTACTTCCATTTTATGACTATACCTTTGATTTTACTTTGACAACTTTCTCAGGTGCTTCAAATTTAATACTATCTAGTTTATGTTTTATCTATTTTTATAAGTGGTCTTAAATTCATTTTGAAAAGAGATTGCATGTATATAGTTCTTTATGTATAAAATTCACATCATGTCCAAGTCAAAAAGTACATATCAATCCATTTACCTTTATGAGTCTTATAAAGAAGATGGAGAGATACAAAGAACATATTCCTGCTCTCAAGGAGATAAAGACTTAATGGGCAAGAAAGAGTTTTCTACTTACTAAGGACTACTAGGGCAAGCAGAAAAAAAAAATTTTGGCTATGTAGTGCTGTTCTGATTATTTGACTTATGCATGCAAATCTATTTGGAAAAATCACGCAATGATAAATATGTCTTACACTTCAGCACATAGTAGAAAAAAGAACTATGTTTCTAACTCCTGAGACATTTTATATCAGAATGAGGTTGACAGATAATGAGGGTGCAGATGAGGGTGACAGATAATGAAATATTTAAATTCTCACATTAGTAAATAATAGAATTCTTAGTTCATTTTTCTAAAAAATTGCAATATCTGATTTACTAAATAAACTAGAAATTACACTTATAAAATGACATAGAAACCTTAAATTCTGAACATATAAATTGCATAAATACTAGGTAAAATCCGATGCATTTTAACCTGAGTAAAAGGCATTTATTTAAAAATATTCTTTAATTTTCCATTGACAATCCCTGTATTATTAATTTTTCTTAGCCGTTAAAATAGTTTATTTGTCCTTTACCTTTAAAGAAATCAGGATTGTGTTTTAAAAGCAAAAGGCTTCTATATTTTGACATTAAGCAAGATAAAATGGAATTCTATGTTCAAAGTGTTCTGAATGTAAAATATGCAGTATTCAAATAACACCATGTAAATTTCTTCTGTAGTGGCAGAGTGTTCATGGGTCCACAGCAGGACGGGACCTGGGCTACAATCCCACTCCAAAGAACATGTCAGCAATGTTGAGCATTTGAAATTTTCTCTGACATCCTATGGGCTTCACAATGGTCACCAGTGAAATCTGAGGTTAGTGGAATTAGATCAGATGGGGAGGTGAAGGGAGGATAGACTAAGAGATGATAGAAAACAGAGAAACTAAATCTACAATTTCACTTTATCACTGCTCATTTTTAAATTTTTACTGTTTTTTTTTTTTTTTTTGCCTGTTTCAGAAGAACTCCCTAATAACTCAATAATATAGAAGTCCTCATTCTACATAGGACGTTTATTCCTATTATTTCCTTGTATGTTTGGTTTTTAATGGTGAATTCTACCACATACTTAGAGCAGTCACTGACACATAGTAGGTGCATAATAGTTGTTATTTCAAGTTATAATAGTAATAGCTAATTCTTAGATGCCTCTCACAATGTGCTAAGAATTGTACTAATTATCTTTCATATAGTAATTTCATGTATTGAATTCTCATAACATTATGAGGTATGTGGCTGTTACCCCCATTTCATAGATGAGAAACTGAGACACATGGTCTTTCATGGTCTTTAAGTAACTGCCCAAGATCACATATCCTACTAGTAATAGAAATGGTAGGCTAACCCAGGCAGTTTGACTGCAGTCTGTGTTCGTAGCCACAACACTGCACTTCTCCCTGAAAGTAAAGTTCTAAGAACTGAGAGGTTATTGTTTATTTACACATTCCTTTAGGAGTATTGAGAAATTGATTTGAGTGGGAAGATCAAATTGAGGCACATTTAGGTGGTTCTGCAGAGGAGTTGGCTGCACTTGTGGAACAAGAAGCAATGTTGTTTTGAATAATTACTTTCCTCACTCAGGTCACATAAGGTCTTGCAGAAAAGCCTCCTGCATTAGATTGAGTGAAAGATGTAGTTGTCATGATTGCCAAGTGGGCTGATGTGACAGAATAAATGACCTCACTGGAGCACTGCTGCTCTCCGGGAGCCAGGATGCACAGAAAACCAGGGGAATTTTAGGGTAATTTGAACAATATTTGCAGAGGTGGCAGCAAATGGTTGTTTCTTCACAGCAGGCAGCAATAGCAGGGAGTCTTTTTTAGGGCTCTGTTCTTACCACCTAAAACTTCCAAAGCTTAACTGACTGCCAAGATAATTAACCCCCTGCATCCTGGAGGTTCTTTTAGATCTGCTTCCAATACATTAAGGGAAAGAAAGAAAATAATCATTTTCAGGTTGAGCAGCCTGGCTCTTAGATGCTGATACATGGCAAATTGCAGCCCAAAACAAAATGAAAAACACTTTTCTCGAGGGCAATTTGGAAGAAATCTATTATTTCCCCCCTTATTTTTGAGTGCATAAAATTGTAATAATCTTTCTAGATTTTATTATTTACAATGCTTCAAAGTGGGGGGGTTGGAATTAGAATCATAGTATGTTGGCATCAGGAGAGATTAGTTGCAGCTAAACTGAACCTCTCATTTTACATTATAACCACCATACAGATCTATGATGTGTAGTGTCTAAATGAAGTACCAAGTATAATGACCGGTAGGTACTTTCAGAGTGCCTAACAATCTTAATACTTGCTCAAACCATCAATCTAATGCAAATAATTAAAATCCTTTTAACTTAAATGAAAATTCTCACATTGCTTTGTGGATCTCAAATTCATGGTAGGGCGTTCACTGAACACTTCAAATAAATAACAAACAACCTTTAAATCAATGAAAGGATTATGGTGGTTTGGCTTATCAACATAGGCCTGTGTCCATCATAGATTAAAAAAAAAAACTGCAGCTTTTTGGTATTTGCAATAACAAAACCAAGACTTGGTACTTTCTGAAAAAAATTGAAATTTTCTGATATATTATTGCATTAATCTCCATTGTACACCAGCTATGCAACGTATGGTCCCTGCTTACCATGGAATATCATTCAGCCACTAAAAAGAATTAACGCTTATACCTGCTAATCCCCAAGTTTAAACAGTAGATAACAGTGATATTTTAATAGTGTGATCCATATTAATGATTTGAATGTGATTCTATAACCAGAAAGAAAAATATGGAAGAATATATAACAGGTAGTTAAAATGAATTGCCTGGGTAAGGGCTTATATGTGGATAGGGGACAGAAGTAAATGTGTGGGGAAGGGGTAGACAAGCAAAGAGAAAAGAAGAAATACCTTCACCTTAAAACAGTTGATATTCATTTTTTTTTTTTTAATTGCAGGTATGTAAAAGAGACATGTTATGACAAATGCCATGTTAAAAAGCATGTAATGCACCCACCCTCAAGAAACCATAATTGTAAAGAGGAACATTATCCTTTTACTATACAAAATTATTATAGCTGTGCAACAGTGAGGCATGTCCAGGACTTAGAGGCAGACAGCTGTGTATGAATCCAGCCACTTCCACTTCCAATCTGAGTGATATTGAACGAGTTCCTGGGAGCTTTGGACATCAGGTTGGAATTTGAACATGAACTGCAATTTCCTAACTGTTGACACTGGTAATTGTGTGATACTGGGCACTTAGCACATTGAAAAATAAGGATGTCATTACACATATTACTGAGAATTAAATGAGATAGCACAAGATAATTGGAATCTGTATGAACTTTCTGGAAGAGATCCATTTTTTTCCTTGAATGCCATCTATATGTTATTTCTCATATATCTGTAATTTACAACCTAGAAGTTTTAAGTTTTAAGGCTGAATGACAACTTCACAAAGACACACAAAGTGCCATATTATCTTATACACTCTCTCCTGCTTTGGTTGTCATGATTGGGGAAATTAATAAGGAACAAGTTGATCATAAAGGCTTCATAAAGGGGGTCTTCCATGGTGGTTAGAATTTGTAGGAGAGAAAATTACATTCCAGATAGAGGAAACATTCCAGATAGAAAAAAAAAACAGAACAAAGAGGTACTCTTTTAAGATTTGTACTGAATCCATAGCTCATAATTTCCTAAAGGTTTCATGTTGGGGAGAGTAGGCAATAATACATAGAAAGGGGAATATATTTTAGAGCATTGAAAGATGGGTACATCAAGTTAGACTGAATATACTGGAAATTAATAAATGCAAGGTCATTATTTAATTTTAAGGAGATTGCCTTGAATAGAAAAATACTGAATAAATTATGACCTCATGAAATTAGAATGTAAGCTTTGTTGGTTATACCGGCATGCAAATTGTTGAGTATTTTAATTATAGACTCTCATATTTTTTCTAATTGTTACATTGTATGTAATTATATTTTCCCTAACCACACTGTAATCAATCAACTGACAGATATATTTTATTAGGGAGTTACAGTGTCTCTAGTTAATAGTATTAACACCCAAGTGGGTTGGTTTGCTCGATGTGTATGGAAGCCAATACTGAGTCACCAGGAGTTCAAGAAAAGATTTTATTGTGTTGTCGACCAGTAAGGAGACCAGAGGCAAGGCTCAGATCAGTCTCCCCAAGAAAAATGGGAGCTAGGGTATTATACTGCCTGGGGATGGCGGGCTTAAGGGAATGGCTAAGGATGGGATGAGATGACTTGGGCCAATTCAGTTTGGGAAAGATGGGGTTAAACGGAATATGCACTGTTGCAAATCATGTTTGGTCTTAAAATGGAGGCTTAGCATGCTTGGTGACTAGAGCTGGTCAGAACCAGCTTTAGCTGCTGTTGAAAAGGGAAAGGAAGCAGTAACTTATCCTGCTATACAGCAAGCCTCCTATGAATAAACATAAGGAGGCAGGCATTTGAAAGGGAAGTAGAAACTTCCAGAAACTCTAGAAACTCTACAAACCAGTACCAAAAAGTGGGTTGGTAAGTGGTGGTTTCAACAGCAAGTTTTCACACAGAAAGGTAATTATCTTATACTTCCTTGGTGTCCATTTATGTCATCATTTGAGGCATTAAAAAATTGAGTTCTTTGAACTTCAAGAGATCCTATTCCACCTCATTTGTATAAGAGGAAAAGAGAAGATTATAAGTCAGTTTTTATTGATGAATTTGTGATACATTTCAGAGCTTGAGGAGGATGAGTCTAAAATCTTAATATTTACCCCACTCACTATCAAATGAGGAAGCTGTATATGAAGAACAACAATCAAATGGAAATGAAGCACTCTTTTATTGTCGTTTGGCAAGCTCCTTACAAGTGTCCAAATAAGGTCCTTCATGGCAAAACTGACTTGGAGCCTTAGTATAAATTTAAAGTCACATTAATGGCCTAATTCCTCTGCCTGTTCTACTGCACCGGTTGGTGCTGGATCAACTCTCCTACCTAACTGCATGAAGTGTGAGTGGCAAGCATGGTGGGCTTTACTTGAGTAAGCTGGCTTGGACAGGAAGGCTCCCAATATGGAATACATAAAGCAAAAAAGAGAAAAAGCCAAGCTTGCCAGAGTCTTAAGATCCTCTTATCACATCAACCACATAGTCAGGAAGAAGGAGTGAAACATTGATTCAGGAGGCTAAAAAGAGAAAGGGTAGGTTTGGGTACCTGCCTTTAAGGAGAACAAAACTTGGTATAATGAATGTCCTGAGCTCTGGCTAAATAATCACAATAAAATGCCATGAATGTTTGAAATAGACAAGTACTAGATATAGTGGTAACACAAAGGTGGATGTGATTAACTCCTTGGTTGAGGCCGAATAGGCTTCACAGAGAAAGATTCATTAGGGATAAGTAAATGCATGGTAGTGATGCATAATGATGTTAGCAAGGAGGGCATTCCAGAAATGGAATTTAGAGAACCATGAAGAGTTCTGGAAAATGTAAACAGTTGGTATGACTGAAGAAAATAGAGAAAAAGTGAAAACTTGGGAGGTAACAGATACGAAAAGGTCTTAAATATCTGCTAAGGAATATAAGCTTTATCCAATGATATCAATGAGAGGACTGATGAAAACAGGACACACTGGAGTTAAGATTTGCCCTAATGATATGAATAGTAGCTGGCCTCTAAGGATATTATTATATAAATATTTCCTTAGTGTATCACTTTTCTATGGCTGACAAACGACCACAGACTTGGTGGTTCAAAATAACATAAATTATCTTACATTTCTGGAGGTCAGGAGTCTGAAATGGGTCTTGCTGGGCTAAAATCAAGATATCAACAGAGCTGAGCTTCTAGAGGTGCCTGGCATTCCTTGGCTTATGGACCCCTTCTTTCTTCAAAGCCAGCAACGACTCGGTGAGTCTGTCTCATGCTGCATCACTGATGCTCCTTCTTCTGCCTCCCTCTTTCACTTATAACAGGTGTTCTTAACCTCTTTTTTTTCCATAGACTGCTTTGCCAGTCAGGTGAAAACCACGGACCCCTTCCTAAGTCCACACTGTACTGTGTATTATTTAATAAATATATCACAGCTGCATCAACACCTCCCCACAGAATGTTTTATTGAATTTTAATTCAAGCTCACAGACACCTTGTTAAGAACCCCTGACTTATAAGGACGTTTCTGATTACATTGGACTCACCTGGATGACCCAGGCTACTCTGCCCATCTTAATATCAGTTGATTAGCAACCTTAATTCCATCTGCCATCTTAATTCTCTTTGCCGTGTAATATAACATATTTGCAGATTCTAGGAATTAGAATATGAACATCTTTGGTGGTGCTGCTGGTGGTGGGCATTGTTTTGATTATCATGCATTGTTTCTTATGCATTGATTGAACAGATTATTTTTTCACAATCACATGCCTTTAACATTGCGCCGTAATGACAGAGATTATAATAGGTCCCAGGCTTACCATATAAGAGATTAGAAGACATAATGAAAAGTTTCTCTCATGAATGCTTTAAAAATACATGAGATATATTGACAGGTAGTTCATCTTCCTTGAGAAAACAACTCAGCAAAGAAGTTGCAGGATTGCTTCATTTGGATAACATTTTATTTGTTAGAGCAAGATTTGCACAGACTTCATTTTAACATCTGGAGAAATAATTTAAAATCACAACACTTAGTGTGCTGGCACACTTTTACAGGTAGGTGTGGAAAAATTACATATTTTTGAAATCAAACCACTGCTTATACATTTAAATGACAAGATTTTAAGATAGATAGAAGCCACACATTTTAGCAGTTATGCGTTAATAGATAGTAGAAAATTGATCTATTGTGAAAACTTCTACAGTTCTCAGTGATTTTTTGTCATAAATAATATTTTTAAATGTGTACTTTTCTGAACAGAAAAAAATAGAAATTCACTTTATGAATGCTTTC